>CAUYSK010008192.1:0-34916 GCA_963575035.1 Avahi laniger
AGCTACTTGGGAGGCTGAGACAGTAGGATTGCTGGAGCCCAGGAGTTTGAGGTTGCTGTGAGCTAGGCTGACGCCACGGCACTCGCCCCAGGCAAGAGAGTGAGACTCTGTCTCAAAAAAAAAAAAAAAAAAAAAAAAGAATTTGTATCTCTGAAGAGCTTTCATTTTCACAGAGTATCCATAGTCACACTCTCATTTGGCCCTCTTGACAAGCACTGGGTTATAGAGTGTCCTCCCCAGTCTGAGGTTGTTACTGTCATAGAGCACAGCTTCAGGAGAGAGACTTGAAAAGGGAGGTGTGGGAGAGAGATGCTTTTTGAATCAGGTAAGGAGAGCCAAAGCCAGTACGCTGGATGACAAGCCCCCGTCACATCCTCAGTATAGACAAAGAAAAAGGCTCAGAGAGGTGACATGACTTGCCCAATATCACACAGCTAGCAAATACCAGGCTTGAACACAAGCCCTTTGCCTGTAAGTCGGAGTTTTCGGGGGTTCTGGCTATTGCTCTAAATGTGCTTGTGCTGTCTTTCCTGGTTTTAGCCTGAGTCCAGTTTCCAGCAATGAAGTTGACTGCAGATTTTCACACTGGGGAAATCAGACAGGAGAAGATGGTTGCCGTGTGTGACTTGCTTGCTTTTATCTCCTGGAATTCCATTTTGTAATATAACCTCATAGTTATTATAAGCATGCATTGAGGCCACATCTTTATATAAATAACATTTATGTAGTGGCCAGTGTGAGTAAACCTGAGTCATGAACAGAGGAAGCAGAGACTTTCAGTGAAATCTACTCACACATGGGCACAGGCCCTGCCAGTGGAGCTGTGTGTTTCTAGACAGGGCTCTGGGTTCGAGTAGGTCATGAGTCAGGATTGCTGTCATCTTGTTTTTTCAGTCCGTCATCTCTGAGTCCACTAACGTTCCCAGCTGCAGACTCAGGAACCATTTGCCTGATGTGGGGGCGGCATAGGTAGAGAGGTTCACAGGCAGGCAGTCGCTCAAGATCCCTGGGAAAGTTCTGTTGTTAAGGAATGAAGGCTTCTGAGTCAGCAGAGCTGGGTTTGAGTCTCTGCTGGTGAACTTTTCTGAACCTCTCTTTTCCCTTCTGCACAACAGGGATAACAATAGCACCCACCTGATAGGTTAGCACTCACCTGATAGGTCGTTGCGACGTCTCTAAGAACCAACACTGTGCCTGGCACAGAGCTGGAGTCCAACAAGAGTTTGTCTAAAGTCTTAGCCATTGGAGAGCATCACTGAATCATGAACTCCTGAACTCCTGAGCAAAAAGGGGCTTGGAGCTTATCTTTGAGAGGGAGCTCTCGTCCCTCTTGTGACACCTTTAGCTTTAACAGGATGCAGATTTCATGTGACAACCAAAGGCGGATGAGCGGGATCCTAGGAGGGGTTGAGGGTAGAGAGGGTAAAGACCAAGCAAAAGCCTGGAAGGAGATGCAGCGGGTCCCATGTGGGCTCTGAGTTGGGGGTTGGCGGAAAGTAACAAGGCTTAGAAGTCACTAGAGCATGAGTGCATGTGCCAGGAACACGTCTGTTTTGTTCACTGCGCTGTTCTCCCATGCCCAGCACAGCATCTGGCATCATAGGTGATGTTTAAGTATTTACTGAATGAATGAAGAATAAATGAATTAATGGCAATCTTTTTAGTTAGAAGCCTGGTTGTTTCAGAAATTCCATTTGAAAACCAGGCACATGAGAACAGCTGCTGGCAGGAAACAAAGGTTCTCTGGCGAACAGTCGGGTCTGTCTGGATGCAGTCAGCAATTGGTTAGGGAGGCTAGAGGCCTTGAGCAGGCAAAGGGATTCTGGTTTGTGGACAGTGGAAACCACTAAAGGTTCTGAAGAAGATGTACCATGTTCAAATGGTTAGAATCTGAACTCCAGAGCCATGTTGCCGGGGCTCGAAGCCCAGCTCTGTCGTCTACGAAGCATGTAACTCAGATCAAGTCACTACCTCTCTCTGTGCCTTCAGTTTTTTTCACCTGCAACATGGAGGTGATAATAGGACCTACCTCACAGCAATTGTCAGAAGGACTGAAGGAGATTATTTGTGTAAAGTACACTCCATAAGGGCTTAGCAAGTACCATCGTGAGTATGATTTGAGAGGGCTGGGAAATTATCTGAGCTGTGTTTCACGAAGTTTTGGCAGGGATTACATGCAGGATGGATTAGCCCAAAGAGAAACTAGTTGGGAGATCTTTGCAATATCCAGGCATGAGAGGATGAGGCCTAGATAAGTGGAATAGTTTGGGGTCTGCAGAGGAGGGGATCAGTGCAAAAAAGATGGCTCATGAAGAAGCCATCAGTAGAACTGACGGGATGTGTTGGGGGGAGCAGAAGATTCAGAATTCCCTTGTGGGTCTGGGAGGGAGATGGCACCTCTGGAAGAGACAAGGGATAGTTAAAGGAGCAGAGATGGGGGAGGATAAAAATCCAGTTTGGGGTGTGCCAAGGGGGACTTGGGGTCCATTCGGGAGATGTGGTGAAGCTGGAGATGCCCCCCGGAGGAGTGACGTGCTGGAGCCAGAGGGAGGGCTACAGGAGTAGAAGCCAGGAGAGGGGTCAGGAGTATGGAGGGCACTTCCAGAGAGCACGCACATTTGGGGGCTAGGGAAAGACCCCTGCCTAGGAGTATACAGAGCAGCAGCCAGAGGGTGGGAGAGAGGTGGACTGGTGCTGTGTGGCCACCAGGAGTGAGAATACTTCCTGTGGGGATTGGAATTATGGAAAGAACAGGAGAGAAGTTCTGTGTCTTATTGACACATCACACCAAAGGCACGCAGGTCAGAAAGCCATTTAATCCATAAATCAAGACTTGTGGATGGACAAACTTTATGAACTAAAGCAATCTGACAAGAGCCGTGATTAGAGTCTTTGGTGGCGAGCTTGGTCTCTCCCAGGTGATGATGACTTTGGCGATGGGTCTGGACAACACGCGGTTCCCATGTGGGATAGCAGGAGATTATGGGAGTTAGCTGGGAGAACCAACAATGTGGAAAGTATAGCTTAGGAGGCACAGAGAATGCCACTACCCCCCAAGCGCAGTGCATCCATCAGGGAGCTCACACAGAGAAGAGATGAATCCGTGGCATCTGGTAGGTAGCCTAGCTGAGTGCACGCTTACTGCTCGCCATCTCGTTGTCCATTAGTTTAAGCCAAATGGCCCCAGTTCAGTGAGAGTTTACATTCTCCAATATCATAACAAATAAGGAAAGATGTGGTAACCTCTGAAGCCTGAGTGAGAAAAAGCTTCCAGGAGCTGCTTTTCAGAAACATCGACAGATATTTGCCAAGGGCAGGCGCTGCGTTTTCCGCAGGCGGGCGGTGAGGCCATTGTCAGGGTTTCCAGGAAGACATATCATAGCCAGAGAGGCGTGCAGCCCCAACCCTGGCTCCCATACAGAGAAAATGTGTAACAGATTAAATATTTATCTATTGTCCTGTCCACCTCAATAAAATATCACACTCTTTAAAGCGGTTGCCTTAATGACGTTTGTGTGTCTTGGAATGCTGCCCTGGGCTAACAAATTGCATCTGAAGATGTGAAAACATGAAAATCGATGAAAAGAAATGAAAAGTACATTTCACTGTTAAAACATCATTTATCTTAATCATTGGGGCTTCTCCAAATTTCCTAAATGCCCTTTCAAATGCCACCATCAAAGCCAGCCCCCACATACGTGCAGAAGGTTCAGGGGAATGGAGGGAAGAATACGTACCGCTCAGGCCATGGAGCCACCAAGAGGAAGAATTCTGGGCCAGTCACCCACTGGACTGGTTTCCAACCAAGGAGCTTTTAAGTGGGGATTTCCAATGATATTTCTGGAATTTCAAAATTCCCAGTGAAAATGATACAGCTTCCAATGAAAGATGTTTCACAAGGCATAATCCCCTTTTGGTGGGCTTTATATAATGTGGTAAGCATTATAGCAATGATAATTTATGTTGATTACTATGACTTTGGAAAATAAAATTATTGTTCCATATCCAGGAGGTTTATACCTTGCCCTGCCTGCAGGCTGGTTGACAACCTTCCCTTCCCCACGCTACCCCCAGGAGATCCACATAGGATAAAACAGGAGTCCCCCTCCGTGGTGAGAATGCTGGAAGCACACTGTCCCCGTGGGCCAGCTTCCTGGCCTGGCCTCTTCTTTCCTTTCCTTCACACGTGCAGCCTCATCTGATCTGTCTGCCTCCCTTACCTCTTCTCGGAGGACAAATGCGGAGAGGTTGGGATTAGTCTAGGAGCTCCAGCCCTTCCAGCAGCTGTGGGGGAGGTGGAATCACGTGCTGCCCAGTAGTTTAGACCAGCTGGAGGGAGGGGTGGCCAGAGCTTGCTCTCCTCCTCAGCCATGACTATGGTGTGGAGACAAGGAGGGCAGTTCAGGCCTCCATGTGGCTGACATAGCTTTCCCTGGAGTTTTTCTATAGTAGGAAAAATTTGCACATAAACCGCTTACTCTGTTTCTTATGATGAAAATCTGCACTCCTCTGATACCTGCGACCTGACGCCTCCTCTGCCCCGTCTTTGCACTGTCGCCATCCTGGCTTCTGCCTGCTTCTCTGGGAAAGTCCGTCCTCGCCATCTTGGGGTCCTCCTCCAAGCTGTGCCCCCCGGGTGGTGGGCTTTTCACTTGAGTAGCCCCACGATCCAGGCGTTACTTTAAGACGTCATTTTGCCAGAGCCCTCTCTTGACCTCTTTGATGGGTTTTTAGTACTGTTCCTTCACAGTGGCCATTGCCATTTGTAATTAACATTGATTTGTTATTATTTTTATGTCTCCCTACTAGACTGTAAACACTAACTCACTGCTAGACATGCTGTGCTCAACACATACTTGCTGAACGTGTGGCTAAATGAATGTTCCAGAGTACTTGTCCTGGGCACTTCTCAGGGGCAGATAGGTTCTGTGATCAGACAGGGTTGGGGCCCATTGTATTCTGTCTTCCCTTAGAGAGTCATATTTGTTAGTGTAGGAGACTCTAGATGGGCTCCCATTAGAAAACAAAAAAACAAAACCAAAGCCTAAGTAAGCTAGTCTAATTTTCTTAGCCTCATGTTTCCCAAACCTATTTGAACATGACATTTTTTCACCTTGCAACTATTAATATCCCGTAGAATGTACTTTAAGAGACACTTCATTGGTAGCTTCCCAAGTGGGAAGCCTGAAATTCGCAAGATTGTCAGGCTTGGTTTGGGGGCTGCTCCTCCTGCACGGAGCACCATCAGAGTGCACTGCTGTCGTGCACAGGAACACATATGCACGCATTTGCACACGCAACCACCACTGCAGTAAAGCAGGGAGCATAAGCAAATTTTGGAGCTATACCGGGCTTATATTTTTCAGGGACCAGAGAGTAAAAAACAGTAGAAACTTGGTATTTGTAGATAGAACCTTTGTAGTTATGACCGTGAGCAACTCATTCTAACTTGTCTTTTGCTGAGAACTGAATCTGCAAATACTTTGGGAAGCTGGTGCATGGAGGTAGGTCTCTTAGGCGGTGGTGAGTCCCCCTATCACCCAGCCTTGCATCTCCATGCAGTTCTCCTGTTTTCAGCATCTGCAGAAATGCTCTTAAATGTTCCAGTAGACCTAAGCGAATTTTATGGGGGGGGGTTGGGGAACTACATGCAATGTTGGAATTGGTGAAGATTTCAGTACATATCCCTCTTGCATATCTGGGATGCACTGTGTAGGTGGGATTCCTGAGGTGGGGCTGTATTCAAGGCAGTGGATCTCAAATTATTTTTGATCGTCCCCCGCTTAGGGTAAAATTGCTTGACCTACAGACTCCGTCTAGTTTTATTTTCCAGTGGAAAAATAGATTAGTGATAATTTGGGGAGAGTGGATTATGTATACATTTGCTGGAGCACTGGAATATGGATGATTCATATTTGAACCACAATGTATACATATCTTAGAGTGTAGTTATTGGAAAATTACAGCCTGAGAATGCTGTTGATGCAAATAAGCTTCAGTATGCTCTGTAGGGTTAACCAAGCAACCCACAACAAAATCAACTGATAATGATAAAGCTAAGCTAACAGTAATTCATAATTAAAAAGTACCAATTGCAGCAATTGAAAATCGCAACCAACTGAAGGCAGCGCTGATGATGTGCTGATACAGAAACCTTCTCCCAGACTTCGGAAATGTCAGCTCTGTACCTGCACATGTGAAACCGGAGCCTTTTGATACAGTAGATGAGCACTGCATTGCCGGCAGCTAGACTTCATAGCACAATGTCTTAGGGGACCTTTCTAATGCTTTCTTAGTAGATTACAAATATGTAGCCCTACTCATATGTAAAAACGAAACCTTAATCAAACTGCATACAATTAACCAAAATGTTCCAAAAGAGAGTTTTAAAAAAATAAATTCATTTCAGGGCACATGAGGATGCCTCTGGTAACATGCCCCAGCTCCCGCCCTGACTCCACAGGGCTTGGTCTCTGCTTTTGAAATCACTGCGCAGGCGGCTCTCCGTCCTTGGAGTGGGGCCTTCCCTTCTAGCTCAGGCAGACGGCAGATGTGCATTTGGACTTACAAAGTGCTCGGATCCTCATTTTAAATTGTGAAAGGATTTCTTTTAATACCCAGTATAAAACAATCTCCAAGATATAACATTACGTATAATATGCTATCTATATTTTTAAAAACCCCAATATTTTGCATACATGTTCATTCTTTATATGCCTGGAGGAGCTCTGGAAATGTGCCTAAGAAGTGATCGAAACAGTTGTCTCCGGGGAGGAGTGATGGCTGCCGGAGAGGGGAGGACGGAGACTTAGGTTTTTCACTAGATACCCATTCGTGCTTTTTGAATGTTGTATCATTTACATATTGACTATTAAAAATATCAATGAATTTAAATTTAGAAAAGAGGAGAAAAGGAAAAAAAATACCCAGTGAGCCTGTAGACTTGATTCTCATCTCAGTTTCTTTTTACTTTTTTCAAGAGATGAAGGTTAAGTTCGGTTTATTTATTGTTCTGATGCCTCCTTCCCCCTGCAAAACCATGGCTGTGTATTAAGTAGGAGATTCGAGAATTTAAAGGAAGACACCTAAATGAGACGATGGTTATAAAACCAGGTGCAGGCTGTGGGATTCTGGGCTGAGAGGCAAAGACCTCAGTTCTAAAACGCAATTTTCTGATAAGTTAGACCTGTTATTTAAAAACTTTCCTAGTGTGCTGAGGTGAGTTCCTACAGTGCATATGTAAAATACAAAAAGGAGTGCTCTTACTAAGGACACTTGTACATTTGCAGCTTGAATATAAGAAAAACAGAGACAAAAGAGACAGAATTTATACAGCAAAGCATGTTTAAATGAATGCATTTCTCCTAATTCATCCTGCTTTGGTACTGCTTAAGGAAACAAAGCAATTGTTTATCTTGAGTTGCTACCAGGAATTTAAAAGAGAGCAACAGAAATATTACATTATTTACTGTTTCCTAAGGAAAAAATATAATATTTCACTAATTATATAAAAAAGAATTGTATTCTTTTACATAAATTGACACAAGACAGTACATTTCCTTTGTGTCTTAAATGCTTATTATGCTGAGTAACAATTCTCAGAGCAAATTATCCAAAGAAATACATAGTGTATCTAAATTTTATGGGTTCTGAGTTACTGCAGATAGTCTGGTAAGAAACGATGAGAAGGCTGAGAGGAATGTTGTGGATACTTTGGGAGGCCTAACTTTGGGTGGTGTGGACACGGATCAAAATGAATCCCTCAAACCAGAGATGCACTTTGTGCAATGGGCTTAAAGTAGTGACAAGGTAGTCGCAAACTTGCGCAGGGGATACACGGGCTGGCGTCCCTCTGGCATAGTTATGAAAGTCCTATAATAAAGATACAGTATCAGCACAAGTTATTATTTATCCCAAGGCCTTGGCCAATTGAAGGGTATACATGTTAAGTACCACCAGCGCCACCTCTTTCCCTGTACGGTGAGTGTGCAAATATATCCCCCATGCTTTTTGTCCCCGGCACCCCTCTCCCCTTTTCTATTCCTTCAGGACCCAGCAGCCTGGCATAGTAGAGTTCTGGAGTTCAAAGTCAGGTTCACATAGAAGAGATACAAGTAACCACAAGCCCTTGAGTAACCCACGCAAGGAAACTGTTCGGCTTTGGTCTAAATGACTTACATTTTTCCTCGCCTGAATTAGCCGGTAATTGCATGTGGGCAGACTTAGCCAGAATAGTCTAAATGATCAATTAGAGGGCAAAAAGGAGTTCTTTTCTTTAAAGTTCAAGGGTCCCTGTTGAAGAGCCCTACTTCCCAAGTGATGCTCATATGGGCTCGTGCCCAGCTCCCTGCGGTGCCTGAGTATATTGTACATTTGCTTAACGATAATGAATTTAGTACTTATTTTGCAGGAAAATATAGGGCATTTCCATTACATGCAATCAAGCAAAAAGGCTGCAAAATGTGCCACTCCATTAATTCTAAACAGAATCCTTTCCAAATGTCACCCTGGAACCAGAGTATGAGGTTATTACAAATCCGAAGGAATTAAAAGTAATTTTCATTTGTACAAAGGATTTGAGGGACCTGACTCTGCCACACACACACATTATTAACTGGGTCAAATTCAATTTGCCAATTTGAGCGTGAATCACTGAGTCCTGACCTAGCCTGCCCTAGTGGTGAGATCAGTGGGTTCCTGTCTGTTCAGACCCAGGTGTGTACCGGCACAGGCACTGGCCTGCACGTATACACACAACTTTCAAACGTGCAAAGAATGTGATGTAATTAGCTAGTTATTAGTAAATATGTTCAAAGAGGGAAAAAATGCCAGCTTCTGGCAAGTCACTTAACCTCTGAGCCTTAATTTCCTCATCTGTAAAAGGGGATTATAATACCTACTTCCAAGGGCGTCATGAGGCTTAATGAGCTTGAGTATATCAGAGCACTTGCTGTGGTGCCTGGCACATAGTTTACACCCATTATATGGTAACTCTGATCTTTATTTTCATCTTCTGGGGACTCTCTTTTGCCTAAGCTGGTTCCCAAAACACAGAGGGAAATCTGGACCTGGCGCCAGGATGGGGACAACCTTCTCAAGTTTCATTGCTGGGTCAGTCCCCAGGGTCTGGGAGGTGTGTGGGTCAGCTCGCTGAGTTGGTGATCATTTCCCTCCTTCCTAATTTCAATTCCCACTCTCTCTGGGTTGTAGCTGGACTTGTGGGAGGGCACAGAGCAAGAGACAGGAGTAAGCAGGTTAAGGCAGTTCAGAGGGTGGTACAGTCTGTCAATAGCAAGAACTTCTGGCAGCCCCTCACTCCACGTTCCGGTACTTGGTGAAGAGGTTGTACAGCACTCGCAGTGTGGATTTCAGGTCACAGTTGACGATATCTGCATAGAAAACAGAAAACACCAATTGCTTCCATGGGGCCATGTGTTTCGAGGTTGGCATCCATCGTTCCCTTCCATCCGCCACCCATCCCCACGTGCCCTGTATGTTCTGGGCTGACTCATGGCCAGCAGGGCAGGTGGGCGTTGAAGGATGAGCAGAGTGGGCAGCGAGAATTCAGAGCAAGAGGCAGCGAGGGAAAGGTATAGGGGCCTGGCGGTCTCGCCTCTCATCAGAGAAAGCAGAAAGCAGACCCCAGAGCACACAGGCCTTACCCTGGATGCAGCATCTCCAGGTGAGGGGGGCGCTGGCCCTGACTCTTGTCTCACCTGTCCCTGGGCCCTTCCTCCACTGTCTCCAGCCACCACTACAGGGCCCACCATGCATGGGGGATGAGGGGGTGAATTAGGACTCAAGCTGCCTCTCCCTTAATGAGGGACGACCCCTCGCGGGCACAGGAGCCTGTCTGGCAGAGAAGGGAGTACTTAGGAAATTGGGGACAGATAGCTTCAGATGAAGAGCACAGCGAGGCAGATGGGTTTGAGGCACCAAAGCTTAAGCTGGGGGCTGGAATGTATTTCCTGAGAGTTCCACTATTGGCTCCCCAGCTTCTACACAACCATCTCCTTCCTTCTTTCCTTCCTGGAGAAGAAGCTAATACCTGAACGATGACATAGAGTAAGAGGAGCTTGCCAGGCAGAGAAGTGGGCAAAGAATTCCAGGTGGAAGGTTTATTGTGTCTTAGCAAACCCAACTATTTGGAGAATTGCAAACCGACTAGTACAGCTGGAGAGGCTGGGGTGTGAGGGCTGGATCCTGAAAGGTCTTGAATTCCAAAGTATGGAGCTCGCACGATTTTATAGGCTGGCGGCCGGAAACTGGCAGCTGCCAGGTTGCGTGTGACCACTGACACATTTTGTTTAGCTCACCCTCCCGGCCTCCCTCCAGTCCCTGCTGACTGCCTTCCTGGCTGTTCCACTAACCCCGTGCTGGCTCCTCCACCCTCTGCTTCCCCCAACAAGACCCCTCTCTGCTCTTGTCCCTCCGCAGCCACTCTCTTAGCCATCCTTTGAAGAACTGGAGTGGAGAAAATAAAAAAAGGAACGCTATCATTTAGGAGTGCATGCTTAGGTAATAAGATTATAAGGAAAAGTTAAGACTGGAAAAAAGGCAAATTGCTGAGGGCTACAGAAGTCAGGATAGTGGTTACCTTTAGGGAGGATGGAGAGGATTATGTTCAAAAAGGGCACAGGGCAAGCTGGAGGGAGCCCTTGGGAGCTGGTATCCTCTTCTCCTTGCCCTGGGTGGTGGCGCTTGCTTGGTAATAGTGCACTAACCTGCACATTGCTTCTATGCGTCTGTCTATATATGTGATATTTTTTACAATAAAAATGATTTAAAAAACATAAGCGTGTAGGAGGTCAGATGAGGTAGGTGATTAGGCTCTGGGATTCAAAGGTGGGAGAAGTTACCCCATGCCATCGGGAAAGGAGGGATTGTGAAAGGAGTCAGGACTCTAGAAACACCCTGGTGACTGGCAACAGGGCTCCTTCACGACCAGGCCAGGTCATGGCTCCCGTGTCTTGGCCTTGGGACGCTTGCAGCTGGGGCTGCCACAGCCCTGTATGCTCGGGCCCCAGGCCGAGGGCCCAGGGCTGGGGAACCTCCTTAGGCTCCTCCTACCCCAGGGTCCCCTCATGCCTGCTCCCTCCCAGGCCTTATCTTGGGTGTAGACTGACGCTGCTCTGCTCTGGCTGGGCCCAGACTGTGTCCAGCTCCCTTGCTGATAGACCAGGGATTCCCAGGGACCCCTGAGAAGCTGGAGCTCACAGCTTCCCTTTCTGCTCCCATGTTGGTTCATCACACAGCTGAGCCTCCACCCAGGCCCTGGCCAGTGGCTAAGCCCTGCGTCCCACCCTGGATCACCTCCCGCCAAGTCCTGTGTCCTCTGGGCTGATTCCTGTCCTACCCTGACTGCTTGGTGTTGAGTGTTTCGTAAATTCCACGTGAGTCAAACATTAGGAAGTTACTCCAGGGAGAAATTGCTAGAAAGGCAGAGAGGGGCAAAGGTGAGCTCGCCAAGGGAGTGAGCACAAAGGGGAAGGTAAAGTGGCCCTGGGGCCTCTGCGGCGGGCTCCTAATGGGTTCCTCTTGCCCTATCCCGTCCATTCTACCTGCTGTAGCCAGACTATCAGGCCTCCAGGTATGGCTGTGCAGGATGTGCACTGCATGACTCCAGGGCTCACCATTCACACTTCCGGGCACCACTACGGTAGACCACAGCATAAACGGTGCCCTTTGGAGGTGCACAGCTCCCAGCCTGTATAGCTATACAAGCCATTTCACTGAAGAGAAGGTCCAAAATCCTAAATCACGGCTTTGCAAGGTGCAACCTGACCCGGCCTACCTTTCCAGTCTCGCTTCATGCCATGCTCCTGCCTCACCGTGCACCAGTCACGCTGCCTTCCTTTCGCTACCTCCCCATGGGCTGAGCTTGTCCTCTGCCTGTGCTGTTGCGATATCTACGTTGCTCTTCCCAAATAGCTGGCTCCGGCTCCTCCTGTAGACCTCAGCTCAAAGCACCGGCTCCTCAGGGAAGCCTTCCTGATACCCAGCCTGGGCAAGGGTGCCCTGTTTTACATTCTCAAAGCCTCCATGCTTTTCTTTCATGTACTCAATGTAGTTCTAAATCAGTGATTTGTATCTTTTTTTTTTTTTTTTGAGACAGGATCTTATTCCATTGCCCAGGCTAGAGTGCAGTGGTGTGATCATAACTCACTGCAACCTCAAACTCCTGGGTTCAGGCGATCCTCCTGCCTCAGCCTCCTGAGTAGCTGAGAATACAGGTGTGCACTACCATGCCCAGCTAATTTTTGTAGAGGTGGGATCCCACCATGTTGCTCAGGCTTTCTGTGCTTATTTGGTTAACATCTGTCTTTGAACTGGGCTGTAAGCTCCTTGAGCACAGAGAGCCTACCTTGTTTTGCTGGGATGCCCGGCCCACTAATGGCATGTACAGACCCTCCATGGATATTAACAGATTATTAACAGATACATGTATGAACGGTTGCCCAGTGTCCTGGGAGCCAAGAACGAAAATTCCAGAAAGAAGGGGCATACAACAGGGCTGTATGCTCCCAAGAAAACGAGAAGGTTCAGGACTGAAAAGAGTGTCTAGGGGACATGGCCACAGCAGGTGGCCTGAGAGAGAACAAGGCCAAGAGCAGGTGGAGGTCAAGTGTTAATGACAGAATGGGCCTGGAAGAAGTAGAGGCAGTGGGTCTCGGTTGCAAAGGAGGAATTTGGGGGCCTGAGGAAGGACAGATATAGACGAGGTAGGAGGATTTGTTTTCCCCTTTTTAAGACAGGTGAGTTCTAAGGCTGCTAGGGAAGGAAAATGTCCATTATAGGAGAATGTTTCAAACTGACCATTTTATTTCATTGTAATGGTCACCAAGGTTTGAAGCCCATCTCTACTACAGCTGTGTGACGTTGCTAGTCATTTAACTTCTCTGAATTAGTTTTCTTACTGGTAAAATTGGGCAATACCTTTATGAAACCCTCCAGAACATATTAAGGCCCTCTAAATGGTAATTTCCTTCCTGTTTTCCCATGTTTGCTTGTTAGCAGAGCTGTTATGTACAACTGTGCAGTGTGTGCACTGCACAACTCCAGGGGGCACCATTCACATAAACTAAGTCCTGTCCTTGAGTTGCTTCTTCACCACCTTCCCCACTACCACCACCACCACCACCACCACCAGGTAGGCTGGGTGAAGAGAGGAGAGACACTGTTTCTAATCTGTTTTCAAGAAAGCAAACAGCTGCCACCCAGGTAGTCCCAGGCAGATTAGCAGGCCAGGGAGAGACTGGGCTATCTCAGCCAGGAAAGGGGCTGTGGATTCCTGGGAATGCACCATGACTCCACGCTGTATAAACAGGACTTTAAAGTCCTGGATTTATAAGCTGCATGATTAGCAATTCAGTTTAGTTCTGATGGCCTCTGTGTGCTGGCCAGGGCCCCTCTCTGGGAGCAGACAATCAGGACTTTGGGGCTGCGGGTTAGAGACAGCGGAGCAGAGGCTGTCTGGCAGGCCAGGGGCCAGGAAGAGACAAATCAGACCCAAGCCGACTCTAGGGAGGAAACAGTCTCAGGCCAAGGGAAAAGGGCTCATCGTGTTCTCCTCTCACCTAGTGGAATTAGTGACTCTTTCTGTCCGTTAGAGGACCATCCAAATGAGTTCATGGTTCTCTAAATCTGCGAACCCAACTCCTGGTCTGTGGCTAGGAACCAGCCTTGCATCTCCGCCTGAGCTCGGCCTCCCCTCCCCAGCCCCCAATCCCTGCAGTGGAAAAACTGTCTTCCATGAAACTGGTCCATGGTGCCAGAAAGGTTGGGGACTGCTGCTCTAAATGATGCAGAAGTCAAAGGACAGAGAGGAACCCTCTTAGCAGCAGAAACCCAGTCTTTACACAAAGGGACATGGCCCTGTATGGCCACCAGCTGGTGGGGGCTGGCATAAGTTGGGGGGCCATAAGCTGGCTACTTGGGGTGAGCCCAGCCCCAGGGTATCCATCACGTTCCAGCCCCTGGCCCAAGCCCAACAGATCCATCTCGTTTTTGGTCCCTGGTTTGCTTCCCTGTCAGCTCCCTCTTCCCCACAGGACAGGATCCATGCTGCAGAGATGTTCATTTCGGTGGTGACATACTACCCTATCTTGTGAATTTGCTATTTTCTTTACATATTAAAAAAGATTTAAAATATGACAAACATCCAGAAAAATACGTAGAATATACACATATAGTTTTAAAAACCTGGGGGAAAAAACCCACCAATGTCAAAAATATTGTCACCAGCCTAGAAGCATCCCCTTCCCCTTTGACATTCCTGGTCACATCTCTCTCTTACCTGCAAAGATAAACCATTATCCTGACTTTTATGGTGATTACTTCCTTGCTTTCTTTAATAGTTCTACTATAACATATGTAGTAGAACCTGTTTAGTAGGTTTTAACTTTGCCTCTTTTTATATTTTATATAAATGGAATCATACTACAGGTATTCTTTTGTGATTTGTTTTTTTTTTTTTACTCAAAATTATGTTTATAGGATTCACCTTTGTTGTTGCATGAGCTGTTCACTTTTTAACAGTTTTATAGAGGTATAATTTTTCAAGAATAAACACTTCTTGATTTGTCTACCTCTCATAGATTTTCAAGTCTTCAAATGGTTGTTTTTGATCATTTTGTCCAATTTTATTCTTTTTTGCAGAGAACAGTCACTGACCTCTTCGTGCCGCGGTAACTAGAGGTCCCTCCCTTGTCTTCTCAGCTGAGTGCCTTTTATTGCTGTTGTCATATAATGATCCATGGTATGAATATACTCCAATTTCTGTGGCTAGTCTACCGGGGATGTACACTCCAGCTTAGGCTACCATGGTATTCTCGGACTTGTCTCCTGATCTGTGGACATACCTAGGAGGAACTGCTGGGTCACAGGGAGCAACAGCTTCCTATTACTGCTGTATCAAATTTGGTGGCCTAAAACAATACAAATTGATTATCTCACAGTTTTAGGGGTCAAGAGTCCTAAATTGGTCTCACTGGGATAAAACCAAGGGGTGAGCATGGCTGCATTTCTTCTGGAGCCTCTAGTGGAGAATTTTTTTCTTGTTTTTTCCAGCTTCTGGGGGTTGCCTGTATTCTTGGTTCATTAACTGCTTCCATCTTCAAAGCGAGCGATGGCTGGGTGAGCCTTTCTCATACAACATCACCCTGACACCCCTGCCTCCCTCTTCTACTTAAAAAGGACCCTTGTGATTACCCTGGGGACCACCTGGATAATCTAGGATACTCTCCTCATCTTAAGACCCTAAATTTAATCACATCTGCAAAGTCCCTTTTGCTATACAAAGTAATATAAAAAGATTCTGATGATCAGGAAGTGGACATTTTGGGGCCGTGAGGGTCATTATTTTGACTACCACACAGGGTGTTACAAATCTTCAACTATATTAGATAAGGACATACTATTTTCCACAATGGTTGCATCGATTTATGTTCACACCAGCAGTTTCTGTTGCTCCACATCCTTGTTAACACTTGGTGTTATCAGGGTTTTAAAGTTTTGGCCACTGTTGGCTTCTGTACACTGTTTTCCAGGGGAATGGAGAAGGGGAGTTGAACACTTTGCATATTACCAGGCACTGATCCAGTCTTCCCCAAGTGAACTGATCACCGGAACTAAGATGCCATCACCTGCCTGGTTTCTCAGCACTGCTTGCCATCAGGTGCCAGGTAGTAGACACTAAATTTTAGATATCCCACCAGCCAGCTGGCTGCCCTACAGACTTTAATCCTGTCTGGTATTGGGGGTCTTCTGAATCCCCACCTGCCTGTCATGCTGGGGTCTTACCCATATTTGATTATGCGCCAACTTGAATGGTGATGATAGGTAGGCACATGCATTTGAAGACGTGTGGTACATTGCCCTAAATAAACAGCTACCAGCTTCATGCCAATATTTCACCTGCTTCATTGGTCATGAATTTGATGCTAACCCTTGGCTTACACTAGTGAAGTACTAAAAGGTGATAAAGCCTGGGCAGCAAACATCATCTGAGAGACAAGGTACACCAGAGCTTGGAGTGTTAAACAGCATGGCAGAGAATGCATTTTCCTGACCTTACAAACATTTTGCCATGAAAAATGCCCCTGCCACAACCAAGTTGATTTCAAAACAGCCTCAAAGAACTACTCATGTTGGCACCTTTTGTAAAGTCTGTAGCAGTTACTATGGAATCTCACTTTCCAGGTAGAAGCATAGAAACCAGAGGGGATGCTGGGATACGCTTCTCACAAAGCACAATTTCGTAAAATAGCATTTCAATTCTCCTTTACGCACTGGAAATTTTCAGCACGGGCATTGTGCCCAATGTAACAACAAATAAAACAGATGTGTTTTTCCATTCACATTGGTCAGGAAGTTTCATATTAAGCAGTTTAATAATTACATAAAAAATGTCATGTATAGGCTGAAATATTCCCATAGATTGATATTGGGGAAATAATCTGTCCTGAGGGAAATAAATATCTGAAAACTAAAATGTCAGATGAAGTACTTCTAATCTATAACCAGGAAGTTTCTTATTAAGCAGTTCAAGAAAATGGAAGCAGAAATGGTGGCCGGAAGTCTCCCGCTGTGTCTCCTACCCAGAAGCAGGGTGCTTGTCACCTTGCCATAGGAAGCTCAGAGTCCATTCCTAATGGCGTCAGGTTGGTTAGAGTGGCCTTGCCAAGGAGAGAGCCCCCGGGGACTCCAGGCTTACTAGAGATCCTGCCCTAGAGCTGACCAGGGGCTGAGGACAAGGCGGTAATAAACAGGGACTGACCATTGTTGGACAGAGCTGATGGCCATCAAGGTCGGGAAGGAGTCATGAGAGAGAGAGTCCCCATTCCCCAGGTGGGGCTTTTGCTCACACTGTCATTCTGTCTGGGACGCTTACTCCTCTGTGCTAATCCCTACACACCAAAGCCCTCCCTGATCTTTATGCTGTCCCCATCTCCATCAAGCCGTTTCACCTGCTAGACGTGGTATGGCCTCCGTCCTCACAACCTCTTAGTTATACCTCTTTCGTGGCAGTTACCATGACTGTCATTCTGTTTCGGTGACTGGGTGCATCTTTTCTCTTCCCTGGTCAGCTGCAAGTGCCTTGAGGTCAAGGATGGTCTTATCCTGTTTGGTATGTCACGATCGGCAGGGTCTCAGGCCCAGCAGACCAGTGCACGGTCCCCTCTGTGTGGAGGTCTGGGTGGAGGAGCTTGGAGCAGAGGCAGTCACGGGACATGAAAGGCCACCATCCCTACTTGTCCACTTGCCTTTAAACAACCAGGAAAGTCAAGCTAAAGGGCTGTGAACAGGTTTCTCAGTGTTCTGATGCGGCATACACAGAAAATTATCGGCAACACCGTGTTGACTCACCAGCTCTGGTAAACTTATGCTTCAGTCAGTCAGGGGAAGGAAGCAGACGTCTGTACCAAGAAGACTGCTGAGAGAAGCACGCCTGCTCCGCTCACAAACGCACACACTCGCTCCAAGCACAAGCACGCCAGGGCTGCTGGAGCATCTGCTCCTTGCGCATTTCCCCCTAGTCTCATGTGAGCAACCCAAACCCCACAGGTTTAACCTCGTCCTCGGCAGGGTTGGAGCGTTGGAGCAGGTGGAGTGCCTCATCTGTCAGCACAGGGGAGATAGTTCTGCTCAGCGCCGAGCTGTCTGCCCTGCACCTCCACCCCGACTGGCAGGGACACAGCTCTCTGGCAGGTCAGCACTCTGTGCAGAAACAGAAGAACCTGGAAATTGGGCACAGGGCAATGCCTGCGGTAGCACCTCTGACTAGCCCTGATCCCTGCGATCCCATGGGTGGAATTTCAGCTGCTTTTTCTTCCCTCGGCTGTGTGGTTTGCAGCTCCCAAAGGGTCTCCAGGACTGAGCAGCTGCACCTAGTCCCACCTTCTCTGGCAAAGAAGACTTTGGAAAAGAAACTCTTCCCTCTGCTATAAGATCGGAGCACTCATGTGCAAGGAGAAGGTCTCATCGTGTTGTCACAACTAGGGAAAGGCAAAGTACCTTCTGGCCGTGGCTTTGGCTTTTCCAACCCTCCATCTTGCATGAGCTCAAAGGCAAAGGAGACATTCAAGACCTGGCAAGAGAGATGCAGGGCATATGTTATTGCTTCACACTTGGGGCCCTGAGACCTGCGCCTGGGGAGTGAAGGAGCCCAGTAGTGGAGCCGGAGGGGTAGAGGCTGAGCTAACTTCAAGGAGAAACGTAGCTACTGAAATGGGCAGGCCATGTGGAGTGTGAGCTTGCCGATCCTAGCCTGACGCTGGAGAAGCATTCCTGGAGAAGTTAAAAATTCTCTTCCTGTCCTACTGTGTTCCTGTGCCAGCTGCCTGGATTTCAAGCTTGGGGATGTCAGTGCACACATTTGGAAGGAGCAGATGGCAAGACACATTCAATAGGCAGAGAATGCTTTCTGCTTTAGACCAAACGCCTCTTGTCTAGTGAGCAGGATGTAGAACTATGCTGAGCGTGGGCCTCGCAGTCACCTTCCCTGTCACCTCTGGAGAGATGAGGCAGGGCTGTGCATTTGGCAGGAGCACATGGCTAGGGGACCAGGGCCAGGCTGCTGGAGAAAGGAGAGGCTTTCAGGACTCTCAGTGGTCTGCAGGTGGCTCCTTCCCGGCTCAGCTCTCATCAGAATGGGAGCCTCCAGCCACCGAAGTCCCTGGGCAGAGGGTGAGTCTCTGCTTTCCTCCTGGCTAGCCCCAGCAGGGGTGTGGGCAGATGAGGCAGGGGAAATGGGCCAGGGGCTTCCCTTGGTGTCCCTTACCTTTTGTTCAAAGCTGTCTGGAGTCAGGAAGAAGCTGTGCAGGGGCACGAAGTAGCCCTCCAGGAGGCCCATGAGCAGCACCAGGTACACGCCGTCTGCAAACTGGAGAAGAGGGCCTGGTGAAGGCTCTGGCCCCTGAGCCTCCCCGCTGAGCTCCGTCCATGGGGCCGTCCCACCCAAAAGCCACTGCCCCAGCAAGCTGTTGGCCGGGAGTGAGGGGCAGCGGCCTGAGGCGGGGAGGCCTGCTCTGCAGCAGGCCTGTCCTGTGTCTGGCTGGTCTGACACAGGAGCCAGAAGCCCACAGTCCTGAGCTCAGCTGATCTAGCATTTACTGGGCATAGACTGTGCGCCAACTCCTGATCTGGGCACGGAGACCACAGTGGGGTCAGTGTGGCTCCTGCCCTCGGGGAGCTCACAGTCCAGTGGGGGACACCGGTGTGGGGGCATCGCGGCGGCTGCTCTGATGGAGGGAAGCGTGCTGGCCTGAGCGAGATTGAGGAAGGTCACCCGTGCCTACCGAAGGCATCAGAGCAGTCTTCCGGAGAGGACGCCAACTGAATGGAGAGCTGGGGACGAGGAGTTAGCTAGGCAGGGCAGAGGGAGGAGGGACAGGTGATGTCCAAGGTGACCAGCATTAGGCTACTGCGGCGACTTTCACTTTTTGAGCAGAGGAAGGACTCTAGTGTGGCACAGGCCTGGGCATCCTCCTTTCTCACATGTCACCTCATTGTCCCTTGAGAGGCAGCGGGGTGTCCTGTTACAAACGTGGGTTCTGGAGCCCAGCCTTCTGGGCGCCCATCACAGCTCTGCCAGTTACTAGTTGTGTGACCTGGGCAAGTTATGTAGCTTCTCTGCACCTCATTTTTCTCATCTGTAAAATGGGGGTGATAATGGTATCTACTTCCTGTGGTTATTGTGAGGACTAAATGAGTTAAAATGTGTGAAGTGCCTGTAATCTGCTTGGCACGTAAACAGCACTTAATAAATACTAACTGTTGCTGTTACAGTCTGGGAAAACAACGGAGCAACGAGGACGCGACTTACTGGCTCTTGCTGGCAAAGCAGACCTATGTGCTGAGGACCGTGGCAAGAGGATTATAGCCTGGTCCCTTCCTAGAGGCCAGATGGGTTGGGAAACCAGGCCCAAGGGACAAGAGACTCCTAGGCTAAATGCAGAGGCTGCAGGTCTTCTGCTCAAGGGAGGGTGAGATGAATGTGCACCGAGGGCAGGCTTGTGCGGCAGTGGGGGCCTGGGATAATGAACTTTGGGAGGAGTAGGCATCCAGGAACAGAGGCTGGCCTGAACACATCCAATATTCTAGGACACTTTCAAAGTAGGCTGGGCCACCAAATGTTTGTGGGCATAAACAACAGTTGCTAGAGGCCCCATTTCTTGGAATCATCTTAGGAAGCTTAAGAGAACGAGATTGAATTGCCCAGAGTGTGCGCTGTGTCCAAAGTCTGCTCAGATAGCTTTGCTGGGTGCCTGGCCGGCTTTGATCTTCAGCCTTTGTTAAGGGCATAAGACCCTAGGCACGGGCTGCTTCCATTCATGAGGCCCGCAACTCAAGTGGGAAGGGCCCGAGCACAATTCACCCCATGCCACCCTTGGGTGGACGTAGGAGAGCAGACCCCATAATTTATGTCAAAATCAAGGCCCTCCTGGTGGGAGCTAAGCAACTGGGCCTTACTTTGGTTGTGGCTGGAACGGACTGGGTGTGAAAGAATTTAATCTGTGAGCTCAGGGGGGACCTTGGGTTAGGGCTAGGGTTACCCACAGCTCTGAGTGCCAAACTTAGACTGCTCCCACCCTGAATGGCTGGTTCTGCTGACTTGGTGGGGATAGTGGGTAAAACCTACAGACACCCAAAGTGCCCAGCAGTGACCCCCTTTTATAGCAACTCTGCCATTGGAAACTGAGGTCAAGGTTCCAGAGCCCATACTAGCTCATTCGAGGAAACATCACTTTTACAGAGCATTTCTTATCTCCCAGGAGAGTATATGAAGCTCATTCCACAGAGTCCAGAGACTCTCAGGCAGAGGTCACCCACAGACTGGTCAATTGACTTTAACAATAATGGGAGGTGCCCATGTGCTCCAGAGAAAACTAAGATGCAGAAATTCTCCAAGAGTAAAAGGATGTTGGGAAACAGGATGCATGACATGTAAAGGGAGGAAAAAGAACTTTATAGCAGGGAAATCTGGCGGATGCCACCTAAACCAAGTGATCCACGGTATCACCAGGAATGGGGCACATGGACAGATATGCCTCTCCTGTGATGCCCCAAGAAGAACACAGCCTTGCTCAGGGAGTGCTGTTATTGGAAATGCGCAGCCTGAATCTAACCAGGAGGGGAAAAAACAGAAGGACATTCTATAAACCAATTGGCTTGCACTCTTCAAAAAGGTCAGCGTCATGCCAAGAAAGGACAAGGAGTTGTTCTACGCTAAAAAGAGACTACAGAGATGTGACAACTAAATGCAGCATGTGAGCATATTGGGACCACTGGCAAAATCTGAATCTAGAGCATTTTTTCCAACCATGTGACATTGCCATTTTAGTAGGTTAAAAGCAGTCAAATGTCAGCAATTTCGTATGATTCAATGTGAGTAGATGAATGTATTGTGTCAATGTTAAAACTGCCTGCCTCTGATGATCATATCGTGGTTATCCAAGAGAAGGTACTTGTTCTTAAAAGATGTATGCTGAAGTATTTAGGGGTGGAGAGAGAAAGACAAAATGTGGCCCGATGCTAACAATTGGTGCATCTAGGTGAAGAGTATATGGGTATTCATTCTTGCAACTTTTCAAATAAGTTGGGAAAAATCCACAGGGAAATTCCATCTAGTTCTTCCCCTCTGAGAAGAACAGATTCCGAGGCCCTCATCCCTCTCCGCAGGGAAAGCCGCAATGTCGGTGTGGGAAGCACTGCTGGCGATGCCAGGGCCCTGGGAACAGTGGCTGTCGAGCAGGGCCCTGCCCCCCACCTGCACTGAGGACTGTCCCCACCTGGGTTTCCAGTTCTGTGACCTCCAGGTTCAGCTTATTCAGGTGCTTGTTCACGAAAGTGATGAGCGTCTGAAAGAGAAGCAAAGCGGGCACTGAGATGAAGGCTCTCGCCAGGGCCAGATCCTGTGGCTGCCCCCCAGTCTGGTCGGGGGAGAGCAGGGGACCAGGCCTGGCCAGAAGTGCTGGGCCCAGGACTGCCATGCTGGGCTGGTGATGACAAGCAGCCAGGAGGTCCCCCTGCAGAGGCTCTCGAGAGCACAAGGAGGGCCACAGGCTCCAGGCCTTGCAGTCGCACCCGAGTTAGGACTGTGCAAGGAACAGGGAAGTCCCGAGAGGCAGGACAGGTGGAGTGTCTGAGCCCACGGTCAGGGGGCCAAAGGGGAACTAGGAAGGGGGCCCGAGAGGAGATGACCCCACTGTGTCCCTCCTTCGGTGCAGATGCCTGAGCCAGGGGACGGGATTCTGTGCGAGCAGCAGGGATAGCTGAGGTCGGCGCCGGTGTGAAGACAGGGTGCTCACCCCACAGAGAGGAAACAGACTGGGTAGGCTTCCAGTGAGGAAGACAGGTGAGCGGACAGCCAGGGGGACAGTTCCGTGTCTGTGGAGATCAGGTGATGACGCCAGTTTGGGCAGGGAGCTCACAAGCCGCAGGGGTGGGTTTCGTTAATGATCTGCTGTGGCTCAAGCCCCTCCCTCCCTCGCAGGCGCCCCCTACCCACCTTTTTCACCACGTTGAGTTTGTCTGGGGCGTGGTCGAACAAGGTGTCAAAGGCATCACGCTCTGAAAAAGAGGAAAACAGAGTGTGGAGTACAAGCCGATTCCTGGCGGGGAAGCCACCCCCGTCCCAGGGCCACAGCCTTTAAAAGACCCTGCAGTTTGGAAAACTTTGGGGTATTGTGCTGAGAACCTGGGAATCTGGGATTGGGGCTGAGGTTTGGGGTTGATTCTTACCCTAGGGGCCTTTCTCTCTCTTGTGCATATGTGTGTGTCTGTGAGTATTCACGCATATGTACACAAAGCAACCCTGTATTGGGCTAGGGCAGGGTGCAGGGCTCTGTCAGGCAGTTTAACTGGGATTAGTCATTTCTCTTCACTATATGCCATTATATTGTGACTTAGTTAAGGTTCTAAGGTGTTTTTGAAACTTTTTGGATGTACAATGTTATCCAAATATCAAATCATTTCACCCCTAATTTCCAAAGCCAGGACACCCAAGACAAACATGCTGCTGGAGGGTGCAGGCGAGAGGAGGGGGAGCTGGGGATTCAGGATAGAACATGAGCTCTTCCTCTTGTGCGATCTCAGTCACTTCAACTCTTCGCACTTCAGTTTCCTATTCTATAAAATGTCATCTTAAAAATGACCCTCTCCCAGGTTTGTTGCGAGGATGAAAGGTGAAAATGTACATGCATGTGCTCTGTAAACTGTGATGTGCTCTAGTGTTGTGAATTGTTTTTAGCGTGATTGAAATATTTCAAGATAATATCCACAGTAAATATCAGGATCATAGAAAACAGCAAAGTCACGCTCCCTGCAGGGATTTCCTTGCTCCATGCTCTCAGAGCCAGGAGGTGACACAGGGAGGGCGTCTGAGGCAGGGAAGGTCTCCAAGAAGACCCTGGGGCGGGGAGGGTTTGTGACCCCCAGGCCTGCCTTCTCCTCTTGCACTGATGGACGAATGTGAGACTACCAGAAAGGTGATGGTGATCTCTGACATTCACGGACCCTACACACACCCAGAGTCCTGGGAAATGGGAGAGGAGGGAGCTGTGATGAAGGCAGAGGTCTGGACAGAGTGGGGAGAGGGGACAGTCCCTGTGTTCATACATCCTTTCCTTTACTTCCACAACACGCTTAGAGCAAAAGTGCCCTGCAAATGCCCAGGATCCATCCAGCAGCCCTGGCAAGGTCTACAGCCTGATTACTTTCAAGACGATTGTGCAGATCTTCTTCCCGCCAGCAAGCTATCCCTCCCTACCAAACCAGCCGTACTGCCAGGCTGGTGCAGAAACGCATCCAGGCAGGCAGCTGAGAGCCTGTTCCTCCCAGCTGCTGCAGAATTAACTAGAGCCCCACCGCAGCCACCAGTGCCAGAGGACAATCTTATGCAACTCACCATGCCTCCCGGAAAGAGCCCTGCAGGAAAAGGAGAGAGAAAACAGTGTGACTCTTCTCTTGGCCTCTTCTTAGAGGCCATTCCTCTGAGGACCCTCTGTCACTGCTGGAAGCCCACCCCTACCCTGCCTGCCACCATCCTGTCCTTGGTTGAGGAGCTTGAAAAGCCTCCTTCTGTTGGCATTTTGTTCCGCAGTCTCCAATTACTGAGACTCTACCACAATACCACCTATGTTTTTCCTCTGCTACATGGATATACTGGTGTTAGCGCAAAGCCTGGTATAGTGATGCTTAAAGGACTATTTCTTGCCTTAAATAAAATCACGTTATTGCTTGAAGTTAAGAAAGAATATTAGACTCGGGGGCTGAAGATCCCCAAACAGAGACTCTTAGGAGCAGAGCTGAAGTAGCCCCCCCGATGTGGAATTTCACTGCCCAGGTTGCTCTGAGCAACTGCCTGGGGAGGTCAGCGTTGCCTCTCTCCTGTCCCTCCTGTGATGCCAAGACACACCTGCCATTGAGCCAGGGAAGGCTTTCTCAAAGAGGGCAGGAATGGAACCACACTTAGAGCAGAGAAGCAGCAAAGCATTAGAGATCATTTAGGTTTAAATCCTACTGAGCCTGTTTTTTTTTTTCCTGCAGTGTGACCTTGGGCAAGCTACTGAACCTTTTTGGGCTCCAGGTCCCTCATCTCTAAAATGAGGATAATAATGGTAAACACCTCAATGAGCAATAAATGATTTAATATCTAGAAATATGTTAGCATAATTCCTAGTATATAGTAGATGCTCAAAACTTTTTTTCTCAATACATTTTGGTTCTTATTGTAATTCTTACTATGCCAGTTTACCCGCCGGTACACCTGTCACCCACTAAATGACCACTTGCAAAGAATAAGGAATTTGGAGCAAACTGTTGGATAGATCAAGGATACAGTCTTGACCTTGGCTTCATGTGATTATCATGAACATCAGTAGGTACAAAATTGCTTCACAAATTGTACTATGTTGTCATTATTAGGAGGCTGCATCCATGTTTATGTCTTTGTGGCAGAGATGGCAGAGACAGGGGGACCACAGAAAGCATAACAGGCAGCTGAGAGATTGTTCTGGAATCTGAAACTTCATACTCCGATTTGGGAGTTTCTCCTAGGCCATGCTCCTCTCTGGTCCGTCTTCCTCTTTCCCAGAAGGTGAAATCGTGGGCACAGACGAGCCCAGCATGGGGCAGGGGCAGGACACTTAGGAATGTTGTTCCCCTCCCAGCAGGCCTGACCCAGGGCAGCTTTTCCTCCTACCCTTCCTAGAATCAAGGCCAAAAACTGGTGTGCCCTGTAGACCAGCTGACCCTTTGGCTCCTAAGACTGGGTCCTGGGGTGACATGGATGCTGCTCGATCAGGGTGTCCATAGGCCATACACTGGGCATTTTGGGAAGAGCCACTCTGTATCTCTGTCCCACTCTTGGCCTGAAATGGCCACACCCCTAACCTATTTTTAAGGCATGTGCACAGTGTGGTCCAGACGGGTGCCCTGGACGCTTGTCAGCCATGACTGGGAGAGGGAGGGGGCTTGCTAGAGACCGGACAAGGCTTGGAAGGTGTGGGTCAGCCGTAATGGAGAGAAGCCAGGAAGGACAGCTGTGCCGACACCAAATCCTCACTACTTCTCTGAGTGAGTTAAACGCTCCTACTTCAGAGATGAAGAGACTGAGGTCAGAGGGGTTAAGGGACCGACCTGGTGAGTACGTGGAAGAGCCTGGATTTGAACTCAAGTCAGGCTGGCTTAGCGGTCCCTGCTCCTTTCACTATGCTGCTCTTGTCCAGGGGGGACAGAGAAAAGTTGGGGCAGCAGGGGATGCTGAAAGCAAACTGTCTGGCTTTGTGGGGGGCCAGGGCCCAGGCCTGCTGGTGATCCTAAACCCACCCAACGCTAGTTCTTTCTGCTTATGAACAAAAGTCCTGTTCCCCATTGCAAACCTTTGATAGGTTCTAATATCCCAGTTTCTAAAAGTAAATGGGAGAAAAACCCAAAAAAACAACGAACCCAAAAGACAACTCTAATGTAGAGAAGGGCTTTCTGGGTCATGGCACGTAACCAAATCAGATTCAGAAAAGGAAGAAAAACGTCCTTTTTAAGGTTAACAATTTAAATTCAACCCGGTGTTTATGGCATGACGATTTCATGCTGGTTGGCTTTTTTGGGTACACTTTTTCCTGGAGTGCCACAAAATTAGAATTTTTCAATCACTGCTAATTCCCTCTCCCCACTCCCCACCCAAGTTTGTACCTTAAACATTGAGAGGCATGTTTTGAATGCATGGAAAAGGCTAAACTATAATCATTGGCTAAAGTCTAATCCCTCCTGCAATCCCAATAAATGAAAACTAAATATCAGCAAATGGATGAATTTCGGAGAAACATCTGTGTTCCATTACAGAATCGCTGGCAACAATGGTGTTGACATACTCTGTGTTACCAGTTATTTCCTCTTGGATTTGCCGAGACTGGAGGATTCCTTCTCGTTTCTGAAATGGGGGTGGGGAGAGGGGTTGGGAGAAGAAGAGAAAAATATGCTTTAGAAAAATCCGGAAACACTGATGAGCATTCCTGATACTGAGAAAGTTACTGGTGTTTAACAAATGTACCCAAGACAAGATAATGCCAGAGATGAAAAGAGGCCCTGATTTTCTGGGACTGGACTGTACCATTAGGATGTAAGTGCAATTAGTATTTAGTCCAAACAAGTAGGCTGTTTCTTGGATGGCGAATCTTTCCTTTCTTTATTGGAAGACATTCTGCTGGAAGCAAAGCGTTTGCCTGCTGGAGTAATCCACAGTAAACCACATGGAAAGGAAGGCCAGGGTGTGTCTGCCCTCCAGCTGGGGCCACAGAGGGAAGCTGAGAAACACATATAACTGGGGAGCTGGGTGGAGGAACAGAGGCCAACTTGGAGAATTCAGACAGAGGCAGAGGGTTTTTTTAATACTGATAACTGTGGGAGCTTTGAAGTAAGGAGTACAGTCGTCCCGCAGGTAACTGGCTCACTCTCTAAGAAAAGCTTAAGCATTTTGGAAACTTGCCCATCTAGCTGTGTGTCCATCGTCTGTCCACCCCTCTCCCATCAACTCATCCTCTTTCTTCTTTATTTCACGAATCCAAGCCTTCCGTGTACAAGGCTCTGTGCGGTAGTTAGAACGAATGCTATGGAGACTATGACGTGGTTTCTGGCCTTGAGCAACTTGAGAATCAAATGGGGGGGTGAAGCAGGCATATGAGAATGGTTTTCCCAAAACAGTCCTGGTTTATGCCTGATGTCCCAGCCTAATTATTAACAGGATCCCCTTTCACTCTCAGAAGTGCTGTGGATGATAAATTACGTGGCCGCCCTATGCCGAGAGGAAGTGCTGACCGCGGGTCAGGACCAAGCACTTTCAGCTGGCCTGGCCAGGGAATCCCTTGCAGAGGGTAGGGGGACTGGAGCTGGCACTTCAAGGCCAGGTAGGATTTGACTGGACATTAAGGAGAGGTCGCTCCGGTGGGAGGAATCGCCCCAGCCAAAAGGCACAGTGAGGGCAGCACAGATGTGCTCAGGAGGGAGGGTGGCTGCCACTGGTTAGGGGCAGCTCTCAGTGCCAGCTCTGAGAGTTTCAACCGCACTGTGTGGGCACGGGAGCCGCTGGAGGAGGATTAGGGCTCGGGAAGACTTTGTGATGGGCCTGAGGAGGGAGATTCATTCTCTCCTGTCCCTCACAACCTGTACCGGTCACTTTGAACATGGACTGCACATGGCACACGGTTGACAGAGTGAATCCACCTTCCCAAAGGCTGAGATGAATGTTACGAAGGAGCCTCCGAGTGCTGGTGGCTCAGCTGAAACCTGCCTTCTTGAGCCTCCTACAACAACTTCCAGAAACGTTCCTTCATATTCCCAACAGCCACAGAAATTAGCGTCCTTGCAAAATACTTTTCTATAAAGAAGGAAAGGTAGAGCCGGGTAAGGCCAAGAGTGTATCTAGATTAGATGAAGAAGAATGGACTTACCAAAGCAAAAAGGAAGAAAAGGGAGGGGGAAAGCCAGATACTATTTAAAGGGGGACCAGGTGAAGATAAATTAGGCTTTTTCCAAATTCAGCTTTGACATATGTAACATTTTCACATGAGGCTAATGGAATCTGTGTCCCTGTCTTGTGAAGCCATGCACAGACATAAAACCTCACCTTCAGCTTCATGTAGCATTAAATGCTTTTATATAGAATGGAAAAGAAATGTGGGTTAAATAGCCCCTCGCCCGCACCCTGGTTCACCTCCGTCCATTCTTTGTTCCCTAGAAAGTTCTCTCTGCAGCTCTTAAGTCACTCACAGCCAGTTCTCAGTCCTGCTTCTGTGCCCGTTCAACTTGATAAAGTAAAACACCTCATAAATCCTGGCATGCATTCATGCCATTTTATGTAATGTGTCCTCTTTTCTCCCTTATGCTAACAAAACTGCCTACAAGAGAAATTAAACCAACAACAGCCTTCCGAAGCCCTATAATTGCGCTCAAAATAAGGCATGAGACGCGGGCTTGCAATGACTGTTTCAAACTAGGAGCCCCCTCCCCTGCTCAGATCTTCAATTGTAGTTATTGTTTTCTGTCTGTAGTGATTCCAACAGTCGTATCTCATTATTTCTATTAGATAGCTGTTTATTCAAGCTGATAAGAAAAATCCTAAGATGTTCAATAAATTAATATTCAAAGAATTGGAAATGAACTGTCATAAAAGAGAAGATACAAAAGGGCAATTTATGTAAAAGTATTTATCTCCACTAGCAATAAAAAAACTATAAATGAACATAATGATGGCATGATTGCTCGTGAAAAACATTTTAAAAAATTTCAGTGTCAGTGATATGTGGTCACTAAAGTACTCTTTCATGGACTGCTCCAGGAACCATAATTTTTTAAAAAAAAATTGGCTTTATTTTCTAGAGCAGTTTTAGGTTCACAGCAAAATTAAGAGGAAGGTAGGGAGACTTCTATATACCTCCTGCCCCCGCATACTCACGGCCTCGCCCACTATCAACATCGCACCAGAGTGGTACACTTTTTACAGCTGATGAACCTGCAGTTGATACTAACACATCACGGTCACTCCAAGTCCACAGCTGATGTTAGGGTTCACTCTTGGTGCTGTCCATTCCACAGGTTTTGACAAATGTATAATGACATGTATCTAAAAATCCTCTGTGCTCCACCTCATCATCCCTTCCTCCCCAGCTGTAGTTTTTACAAACAATAAAATTGAGTCACACGCTGTTGAATGGTAAACATCGAGGTGGCCTGGAGCATGCTTGTGCTAGGATGCTGTGGTTGACCACATATCCACGGCATACATAAAATGTTCAGCACAAGTGAGGAGCCCCATACGTGGGGACAATCAGTACCTTTCAGTCAGAGGCACTTAGTGTCTGAGCAACACACGTTTGCATTGTCTATGGGCTTCTGGCAGCCCTTTCTGCTGCTAATTTGGTCTTGTCTCCTGGCAGGCAGGGCCAAAGTGTCATATACCTATCGTACCCTCTTGCTGCTTAGCAGAGCTAAGTACCCAGAAGGTTTGGAAGAAATACTTTTTTCATTAGGAAACAAGTGATCAATTGATCCTCCCCTCCTGTTAACATCTGATTCCTGAAAGCGCAACTCCAATTTTGTCTTGGAAACTGGCCTGGCCTGATCAGGCAAAATGTACCAGCCCTGAAGGCTTTTCCTCACCAAGGGATGGAAGAGCTGCCATCTGCATTCTCTATTCCAGAGCCCTGGGTCCCCCTGGATATCCAGGGAGCTGCTCATGTAAAGAGTTCTCCCCTGCTGCATGTTTATTTGGAAAAGAACAGAAACAAGCAAACAGAATGATGACCTTTTGCTAAATGGGTATAAAGTTGGAAAATAAAATTGAATTTGAGTATTTAATGGGGTTAGGAGCAGAGTGAGATAGTCACGGGGAGACAGCACACCCTCACTCTGGAAATTACACAGCCATATGTGAATGGAAATTCCATCCAACAATCTGGAAAAGATGACTTGGGATCCCAGCTGTGCTGCTGTGAGTGGGTAAAAAGCGGCAGTGCCTTCAACACAGGCATGGCCAGTTGGGGTCTCTCTCACACGCACACACACGTGTACACACTCTCGCATGCTCACATACCTAGCTCCTCCAATACCTGGGCATCATTTGTTTAACCAAAAAAATTATGATTCTCCATGGCTTGTAGGGCACCCCACACACTCCTGTACACAAATGCACACACACAACCATTCCCCCTCACTCCCTGACACACACCTCACATGCATGCCACACACCCTCAATGACACATTACACAGACAACCTCCTAACAAAAACATGTAAACCACAGTCATGCACCCCACACAGGGCTATCCCGTACACGAGCACATGCTTTTCTATCCTTCGCACACGTATCTGGGGGAAGCCAACATGCGTTAGGGAAGCTCACTCACACGTCCCCCACATCCAGCACACCCAGGCTCACCCAGCATTCATTGAGCTGATCTACCTGATGTGTCTGAGCTCTCACAGGAACTCAGCCTCCACAACTCCTCAAAGGTACAGGTGTTTGTAGTGGTACCTGTCTTACCTGGACCACAACCACTTGGATGGAAACATGGTCTGGGAGTCGGATTGGTGCCCGGAAATACTGAGAGAGAGCAACCAGGAGATGCAAGATGGCCACCAGGCTCTTGGCATGAACAGCTGAAATGAAAGAGGATTTAAAAATTAGAGCATCTTCCTCTGGGTTCTAGGCACTATAAGCAGATATTTGAAATGTAGCAGTCCTTTACCTGATGTCCCTTTATCCCACCTCCAAGGGTCAGGGGACACTGTGGTTGTCACCAGCCTCATCCTGGGCCCCTCGCTCTTTGCCAGGTCTCACCGAGCTCCTTCTTGGATCATGTTATTGCTAGATTTCCAGTGTAGCACCTCTCTAATCCTAGGTTCCCACTGGGGTTCTGATAACTGCCAAGTTCTGAGCTCTAATCAGCTCTCCTCCAACCCTATGTCCCCATCAACTCTGTTTTAATAACCAATAGCATGTCTGCTGTACGCCCGCTCCTGTCCCACTTGACTGTGAACTCTTTGGATCACCACCACTTCCCTGTCGCAAGACTGCACACAAAGTAGGCCCCTAATAACGGACACTGAGGCAGGAACCGTGGTATCCTTCCTTTGTTCAGGGCTTTTAGATCCCTGGAGGAAGGCATGAGAGACATTCGAAGGGCTGTGTTGCTCTCTTGAGTGCCATGCATGGTCAGTGTAGGCAGTGCCCGTAGGGAACAGCTGGGAGGGGATGTTAATGACTCAGTTGGCTTGCATAGTTGCTGAGCCGTGATCTACATATTAAGCCATTTACACTAGAAAAGGCTGGGCCCTATTGGGTTGTAGTATTCTCAGGGTGAGGAGAAAAAGACTGACTCAGTGAGGTGCCACAGGTCAGGCAGATTGGAACTTGAATTCTGACTTTATAATCTACCATTTATTTACAGGCCACATCACGTTGGCTAGGTGGGCCACTCAAGACCTCTAAGCCATAATTTGCTCATCTTCACAAACGGAGATGACAGAACCCAAGTGGACATACAAGTTGTAAGGATTTCTAAAGATAATGTAGGTGAAGCTCCTGGAACGTAGCAGGTGCCCAGGAATGGCTGATATCTTTAACTATAACTTACGTGAAAGTACCTGGTACCTAGGCTATTAAACATGTCAGCTTTCTTTCTCATAAAAGGGAAGATTCACCAGATACTTTACCTGCCTTCACAGTCCTACCAGCTTCATGATTCTTCATTACAGAGGCATTTAAGGGAAGAACCAAAAATGCCCATTTAATCTACTGAGCATGCACTGGGTGCACTATTAGCGTGTTATTCTGTTTTCCTTGGGACCAGTGGGTCTGCTTTAGCAAAAGCTTTGAGAAATCACCAAGGAAAGGAAATGATTCAGACATTCCTTTGAAACTCATTAGAGTTTCTTGTTATCACCACTACTTCAAAGAAGGTTTTTCTACTGACTATGAACAGCAGCTCAACACCACAACAGGAGCTGAACTGCTCTGAACTCTAGCCTTCCAGAAGTAGGTTTCAGTTTTGGGCTTTCCAGCATTGTCAACTAAGTTTTACTCACAGTTACAGCCTCAACAAAAGGCTCCTGACATGGATGGACCCACTGACATGGCGTGGTCACTGAGGATCAGGGCAAATCTTGGTTTGCTCTTCTGATCAGAACTGCCACCCACCACCTGCCTGAAACTGAGGGCTGTAAGACCATTTGCTACCCCTCCCTTCTTTAAGGGCAGAACATAATACTAGAAAAGTTGTGGTCAAATAGGTTGTTCTTGTAACCTGGTGACACTGTACGCCATCTCTGTTCAATAGATGAACAACATAGAGCTGTACTGTAAGCATCATATGGATGTCAACCTCTTTCAATGAATGCTTTGTCCTCCTGGGGATTTTTTCAAAAGAAATAATTCCATAGTCTCTCACACACATACATACACACAATGTGCACAGAAATGTAAATTATTATTTTTTATTTCAGAATATTATGAGGGTACAAACGTTTTGGTTATATAAATTGCCTTTGTACCATTTGAGTCAAAGTTATAAATGTGCCCATCACCCATATAGTGTGCACTGTACCTGTCAGATGTGAATTTACCCATCCCTTCCTCCCACCTGCTTGATTGTCAATGAATGTTATTTCCATATGTGCACATAAGTGTTGACCAATTAGTTCAAATTTACTGTTGAGTACATGTGGCGTTTGTTTTTCCATTCTTGTGCTACTTCACTTAGGATAATGGTCTCCAGTTCCATCCAGGTTAATACAAGAAGTATTAGTTAACCATTCTTTTATGGCTGAGTAGTACTCCATACACACACACACACACACACACACACACACACACACACACCACATGTTATTAATCCACTCATGTATTGCTGGGCACTTGAGTTGTTTCTACATCTTTGCAATTGTGAATTGTGCTGCTATAAACATTCAAGTGTATGTGTCTTTTTTACAGAATGTCTTTTTTTCCTTTGGGTAAATGCCCAGTAGTGGGGATTGCTGGATCAAATGGTATTTCCACTTTTAGCTCTTTGAGGTATCTTCACACTACTTTCCTTAGAGGTTGTACTAGTTTGCAGTCCCACCAACAGTGTATGAGTGCTCCTGGCTCTCCACATCCACACCAGCATTTGTTGTTTTGGGACGTCTTGATGAAAGCCATTCTCACTGGAGTTAAGTGATATCTCATTGTGGTTTCGATTTGCATTTTCCTGATGATTAGAAATGTTGAGCATTTTTCCATATTTTTGTTGGCCACTAGTCTGTCTTTTGAAAAGTTTCTGTTCATGTCCTTTGCCCATTTTTTAATGGGGTTGTTTGATTTTTTTCTTGATGATTTTCCTGAGTTCCATAGAGATTCTAGTAATCAGCCCTTTATCAGATGTATGGCATGCAACTATTTTCTCCCATTCTGTAGGTTGTCTGTTTGCTCTAGTGGTAGTTTCTGTGGCTGTTCAGAAGCTTTTTAATTTGATCAGGTCCCATTTATTTATTTTCATTGATGCTGTGATTGCTTTTGGGGTCTTCTTTATACATTCTTTGCCTAGGCTGATGTCTAGAAGAGTTTTTCCAATGTTTCTCCTAGAATTCTTATGGTTTCATGCCTTAGGTTTAAGTCTGTTATCCATTGTGAGGTGATTTTTATGAGAGATGAGAGGTGCAGATCCTGTTTCAGTCTGCTACATGTGGCTGTCCAATTTTTCCAGTACCATTTATCAAATAGGGATTCTTTTCCCCAGTGTATGTTTTTGTCTGCTTTGTCAAAGATCCAGATGGTAATATGAGGATGGTTTCATATTTGGGTTCTCTGTTCTAATCTTTAGGTCTATGTCTCCGTTTTTGTGCCAATACCATGCTTTTGTTTTGGTTATTATAGCCTTATAGTATAGCTTAAAGTCCGGTAAAGTGATGCCTCCTGATTTGCTCTTATTATGTAAGGTTGCACTGGCTATTTGAGATCTTTTCTTGTTCTATATGAAGTGTAGAATTATTTTTTCTAGATCTGTGAAAAATGATGTTGGTATTTTAATGGGGATTGCATCGAATGCATAAATCGCTTTGGATAGTATAGACATTTTAACAATGTTGATTATGTTGATCCACGAGCATGATATGTTTTTCGATCTGTTTACATCCTCTGCTATTTCTTTCCTCAGTGTTTCAGAGTTTTCCCTACCAAGGTCTTTCACCTCCTTAGTTAAATATATTCCTAGTTATTTTATTTACTTTGTTGCTATTATGAAAGTTATTGCATCTTTCATTTGATTCCCAGCGTGACTGTTCTTGGCGTATATGAAAACTTCTGATTTGTGTACATTGATTTTGTAACTTGAGACTTTGCTGAATTTATTTATCAATTCCAGGAGTCTCTTGGTTGAATCTTTGGGGTTTTCTAGGTATAATATCATATCGTCAGCAAAGAGCCATAGTTTGACCTCTTCTTTCCTCATTTGGATACCCCTGATTTTCTTCCTTTGTCTGATTGATCTGGCTAGGACTTCTGAGGAGAAGTGGTGACAGTGGGCAACCTTGTCTGGGTCCAGTTCTAAGTGGGAATGCTTTCAGTTTTTCCCTGTTCAGTATGATGTTGGTTGTGGGTTTGTCGTGTATGTCTTTTATCATTTTGAGGTATGTCCCATCTATGTCTATTTTGTTAAGTGTAATTATCATAAAAGGTGCTGAATTTTATCAAATGCTTTTTCAGCATCTATTGAGAGGATCATATGGTCTTTGCTTTTGCTTTTATTTATGTGGTGAATTACATTTACAGATTTGCGTATGTTGAACCATCCTTGCATCTCTGGGATGAAGCCTACTTGGTTGTGATGAATTATTTTTTTGAGATGCAGCTGAATTCAGTTTGATAAGATTTTATTGAGAATTTTTG
>CAUYSK010008193.1:0-98013 GCA_963575035.1 Avahi laniger
GAATCCAAAGGAAGTAGCAGAAATATAAGTCATCTGTCCAGCAGAGAAGTGATTCAGTTCAGTAGAGAGTATGACTAATTTTTTTTTCCTACGCAATTGATGAGTTTTTTGGTATCTTCTAGCTTCAGTCTTAGTCCCTGTATTTTGAGGAAGTACAAATAAATATTTAAGAACACACAAAAAGGACAAATCTAAGAAATGCAAATTCACGATGCTCACAGAATGCCGAATTGAAGGGAGATACTTCTGGGGGAAGGAGGCATAGTGGCTAAATTGGCCCCTCCTTCCTCATCTCCATCCCTTTGTCTTTCCTTCACACAAAGTAGTTTTTAATTAGACTTTAGGAAAAAAGTGAGGACAAGGTTTAGTGGAAAATTAGAAGGCACATTTAGTTTGCCAAGTGAAAAACAAATGAAGCCAGACACAGTGGCTCATACCTGTAATCCCAGCAACTTGGAAGGTTGAAGTGGAAGGATTGCTTGAGGTCAGGAGTTGGAGACTACAGTAAGCTGTGATCACACCACTGTACTCCAGCCTGGGGTTACAGAGTGAGACCCTGTCTCTTAAAAAATATATATACAGAAAAGAAAAACAAATGAATGCAAATGACAAGCCAATAAGTTTGATGTTTGACTACCGGGCTAGGGTAGAGGGTAGGACCCAGAAAACAACTATAGTTTGATAGTTTGAGGACAGAAAGTCTTAAAGTACATATCAACACTTTTATATTTCATTTGTTGGAGAAGTAACTTAAATTTTCAGTATGTAAATACATACTCTATGTTTACCTATATTTATCTATTGATCTATGGATATATATTGTATATAGATATATTACACCTATATTATATATTGATATAGATATATAAATAGGTTTAGAAGATAGATATAGAAATTATGTATATAATTGCTCTATATGCCTATGTATTATATATAGACATTATATATAGGTACAGTTAAAAGAAAAACTTTAGACAAGTTAAATTTAACAGAGTTTAATTGGACAAAGAAAGATTTTTGAATAGATAACCCCATCTGCCCACCCTAACCAGAAAAGATTTAGAGCCACTCCAGTGCTGCCATGTGATTGGGGAGGATTTATGGACAGAAAAAGGAAAGTGACGTATAGAAAATGGAGGTGAAATACAGGAACAGCGGGATTGGTTATGGTTTGGTATCTGCCTTATTTGAGCACGATTTGAACAACTGGCCACTTTTGATTGGCTGAAACTCTGTGATTTGCACAATAGTAGGTCATAGTCTGTTCACATATCCAGTTAGGTTGTAGTTCACCGTGTATGGAAAAATGGTTAGGTCAAACTTAAAATATGCAAGGAGGCAGCTTTAGGCTAAACTTAATTTAGCAGTAGAAACAGCTAGATATAGATAGGTAGATGTACACACTACACGTGTACATCTATAGGTAAAACCTACTAACAAAAGGATTGTAGGGGATGGGCTGAATTGCCATACAAGGCAGAAATAAGAACAAATTATATTTATGGAAATTATTCTTGTTAGAGGAATTATTTTCCTATTTATATGAAATTGTTGTGACCAATACTTATAAATTAAAATTTTAATAGTAATTCTTATGGACTGAAATTGTGTTTCCATAAAAATCATATGATAAAGCCCTAGCCCCCAATGTGACAATTTTTGGAGATAGGGCCATTCAGGAGGTGGTTAATGTTGGTGTTCAGTAAACACTTGTTGAGCTTTATTGATGACCTCTCAGAATCCTTTGTGTCTTTCTATGAAATGGATCATCTTCGTGAAGTCAGTCAACTTTTCCCCATGTTATGAATAACATTCCCACACCGGAGCATGACTTTAAGCTTCTCATAACAGGGCTTGGCATCATACAAGTTTAACCCTTTTGCTATAGTGAAAATTAACAAGTTTAGCTCTCTCATTACTGTAGAAATTGCTAGTCTTAAGAGAATAAAAAAAATGTTGCTTGGTTACCACTCTCTTCTCCTGCCTCCTTCTTTTAAATTCTAACCTATGCCAGAGTATCCATATCATCTCCCTTCTTTCTCCTAGCTAGAGCCACTACTCATAGGAAAGAAACAGTCCTAATATCTTCGTGTTCTCCTGAGCTCTTCTTTTTGTCTCCACCTGGATCATTTATGCTTCAAATTTCATGCAATTGCAAATGAGGAGGGAAATCTGCTTATCAAAGGGGCCAAAAACTGGTTATTCATTTGTTTTAAAGAAAATTTAAGATTTTGGAAATCATATTCCCCCAGAAATCTAGATTTCATGCTTCTTTTAAAACATTGGCCTATTTATTCCCACTGGGCCCACATCCCCGCCTCCCCTCACCTCCAGCAGCATAGAGGAGCTGAGGGGTGACTGCTTGACCACTCTCTTAAGACTGGCCTTGCACTCTGCAGCTTGCCCCAGGCCTGATCACTCACTTAAAGAACGCAGCTGCATGTGTATACACTCTGCATTCCTTCCCATGCGCACAACCTGTGAGGCCCCTGGACGCATTGGGTCAATAATGAGCAAAGGGTTTACGGCCTTTGTTACTGATGAATATTGGGGAATACATGCACTGAGGCGGGTTGGGAGTCATTCCTTCCTTGGTGGTGTCAGTCATGATCAACAACTGTCCCATTCTCAGCACAGAGGTAAGAAAAAGCCTAGAAACTTCCTTCCTACCTCATCCCTGGAGCAGGAGGCTCCAGAACCAGAGGGAAACCCTGCTTTCTGAGGATGCCTGAGAAGGAAAACATGAAAGCAAAGACCTGCAGGGACTATATTGGCCTGATAGCAGGCCCACGCTATTGGCCACTTCCACTTCTGACCATGCTGAGGCCATGACTGTGTTGGGTTGCTCCTTACCATGACGAAGAGGTAGACATCTCCACACTGAAAAAAACAAAAAACAAAACTCTAGATCTCTCTGGTATAGGACCTCTTCCTATTTTTTTCTTTCCTAGAGAAAGCACTGAGAGGGGCATAGGAAACCATGAAAATCAGGCTGAATCTTAGAATGAGCTACATTTACAAGCTTCAACAATGACTTCATGTGTATGGAGTAGGGAACTCAGTTAACCTCTCTGTTCTTTGGTATTTAAATTTGTCCAAAAGTGATAATCATCATATTTAGTGACCTCCTGGGTGCCCTGAGCATTAATGAGACAATGTGAGAAAATTATCAAGCGCTATAGTAATATTAGTCCTAATTCTACTTATTTTAAGCTTCTCATTTCTCTTTTAGGAAAAAAAAATTGTTAAATGGAAAGACATATTACTACAGAGAATGGAGAAAAAAATCAAAATAATTCTCGAAACAACTTTAGTTAAGAAAATACCAAATTTACCCAGCCCTAGCAGGGGGCTCTGTTATGCCCAAATCTGAAGTTCCCATCTCCTCTTTATCATTTCACCCAGGCCTTTTTTGAAGCATAGATATAGCTCAATTTTTGAACCCTCTGTCTATACCAAATTCTCCTCTCCTAAATGATTATAGGTAATAAAAATCTAAAATGCCTATGGATATTTATATACAGTAGGTGCTAAAAGACATGCTTGAATGAATGAACGAAAGAACAAAGGAATTAAAGAACTTTTATTTGTTTTTGCTTTAGAATAATATTATAGTGGACATAGAGAGGTCAGAAACAATGGAAGAGGATTAGGAATGTGCCCTTAAATGCTATGACACTCAAAATCATTCTTCTCCATTAATCAGCTAACAGGTCCTAATAAGCCCCTCATCGTGGCCAGCACAGGGAGATTAAAGAACCTTAAAACATTTCCTCTTATTTGAAACAGTTTAAAATCACAGCAAACAAATGTGCATATACATACATGAAACAATCAGAAACGGTGAAGTATAAACTCTGGGTTATAACTATCTGCTCAACAGACATTCAGAGAAGGGAGAGATCACTAGAGATTGATATAGTTAGAGAAGTCTTATAAAGGAGATGGTACTGGAATCAGTCTTTAAAATACTGTCTGGATATAGTTATAAAAGGAGATGAACTTGCTATATCCCCATCTATTCTTCACATTAACCCTGTGAGGTTAATCTCTTTCCATAAATGAGGAAACAGCTCAGGCAGATTAAGTCACTTACCAAGGTCACACAATTGAAGTCTATCTAACTACAAAGGTCTTTCCTCTACACAGCACTGTCTTTTCCATAATGTCTGGATTGTTGCAGTATAACAAGATAAAAGCCAAAGCTGACCTTTTCTGGTCTGGCCCCTGCCCCACGTAAACCTCATCTCCCATCCTCTCTCCATGTGCCCTCTGCTTCAGCCACACCTTACCTTTTAGGAAGGATCCTAGCAGGAGACACATGGCACCCCTGAAAGTGGGCAGTTAGGGGAACAAATAAAGGCTGGTGAGGCACCCAGGGACTAGCACTAGCAGGAAGCCATTACCACCCCAAGACCAAAGAGCCAAGAGGGATAATAAATAGGGGTGACAACATCTGGAGAATACTGACACCATGAAGAGGGTCAAGCCACAGGAATGGTAGTAGCTTTACACAGAGGCTGTCAAAAGCACAATGAAAATAAATATCCCAACTTTTCTCCCTGCCTGCCCTTGCGTTTCCTACTGGTGTCTTCCACTTGTCAAGCCTTTGGAAGACAGAGGGCAAGCGGATCTGAGAGATGCAGTCCACAGAGGTTGGCCTTCTGGACACAGAGAAGGAAGGGGCAGAGAATTGATCTTAGGGGCAAAAAAGAGATAAAAATTCTCCCTGTCTTTGCTGACACAGTGGCCACCCAGAAGGCCCACCATGGACTGGGTAACTCCTCGTCATTCTTTCAGACTTAATTCAAGGATCACCAGCCCTGGGAAGCCATTTATTACCCACAGCCCAAGTTAGGAGTTCTCCTCTGTGCTTTCACGGTCTCTGTGCAGGCTTAGGATTATTACCCCAATTATGTTGTCCGACTGGACCCCAAGTGAGTCAAGTGCATTTGGGACTGAGGAATATCACTGCCCTAACTGAACATAATGCACACAAGAAAGCTGATCAAATTGAGCACTCAGTACCAAGCACATCTTTTCTAAATTTTAAATTTTGATTTAATTTTAAATTTAGAGAAAAGTTTTCCTTTTTTCCCAGATTCACCAATTAACATTTTGCCCCATTTGCATTATCACTGTCTCTTTCTCTCTGTCAGTCTCTCTCTCTTTCTCTCTCTCTCTCTCTATATATATATATACACACACACACACATATACATATATGTAAATTTTTCTCTTTATTATTTGAAAGCTGGAATCATTGTATATTACTTTCCCCCTAAATATTTCAGTATGTATTTCCTAAGAATAGGGTATTCTCTTCTATACTTAGAATATAATACTCAAAATCAGGAAATCAACATTAATATTATCTGTCCGTTTTAAAATTTTGTCAACTATGCCAAGAATGTCCTTAATAGCTATGCCCTCTCCCCTCCCCCCACCTCAGAATCCAGTACAGGATCATGCCTTGCAATTAATTGTCATATGTCTTTAGTCTCCTTCAATCTGGAACAGTTCCTCCACCTTTTTGCATCTTGACCTTGACATTTTTGAAGAGCATGGGACACTAATTTTGTAGACTGTCCTGCAATATGGTTTTGTCTGATGTTTCCATATGATTAGATTTAGCTTCTTTCTTTTGGCAGGAAGACCAAAAATGATATCCTGTCCTTCTCACTGTCTTGTATCAGTAGTCATATGATGTTGTCTGTCCTGATATTAGTGGTCTTAACTCTGATCATTGGTTAAGGTGTGTCTGCAAAGTTTCTCTATTAAGTTATGATTTTAAATTTATAAATAATTTGTGGAAGATACATTGAGACTATATAAATATGCTGTTCCTCATCAGATTCCAAATATTTTTTTAAAAAGGAAAAAGAGGACAATTCATTGGATATAGTGGGTAACAAATGGCACAAGCCTCCAGTCACTCCTAATCTCCTGCCACTGGTGCCAAGGCAGGTCCCTCTGACCATCCAGGGCTCTCCCTTTTGGATCGGGACCTACAGGTCTCTGCTGAACCCCTGTAAAGCTTCTTTTAGGAAAGAATTGAAGGGGTTGATTTAAGTCTCAATAAAAAGAACAAACCAACCCCAGCAACACCTTCTTGGGATCAGGACTCAGTCCTTTTATAATTCTCTCTCTTCCTGTCATCAGAAGCAGGGATCCCTTCCTGCCTATTCCAACTTCACTAAGCGTACATCAAAACCGAGCAAGTTTGCTACTGGCTTATTTACTTCTGAGATCTGAATGGTAGAAGGATACCCTAATTATTATTGACCCGAGTCATTTTTCTTGCTTAGGAAATGATTTAATAGTATTAGAAGCCGAAGTCTGGTAAAATTGGAAACCAAAATAATCTTGTCCTCAGACCTTGAAAACTAATACAAGGTTAATGTCTCTGCCTTTTAAAAAATGTAAGTATTTATAGGGTTTTAAACTTGGATTTGCTTTCCTTTCCATATCTTCCATAATAAGATAATCACAATGAGAACTTGAAATCACCTGTAAAATACTGCATTGTAGGCAGGGCATGGTGGCTTACACTTGCAATCCCAGCACTTTGGGAAGCCATGGTGGGAGGATTGCTTGAGTACCTGGGGTTCAAGACCAGCCTGGGAAATATAGCAAGACCCAGTCTTGACAAAAAATTAAAAAGAAAATTCACTGGGCATGGTGGCTTGCATCTGTAGTCTTGGCTGCTGAGGCAGGAGGTTCCCTTGAGGGCAGAAGTTTAAGGTTGCTGTGAGCTGTGATTGGGCCACTATACTCCAGCCTGGGTGACAGAGTGAGATACTGTCTCTAAAAAAAATTGCATTGACTGATTGCATTGTAGATATTAGTTTTGTTGTCTGTCTCACACTAGAATGGGATCTCCTTGAGACCAGAACTATGCACCATGCATTGACTTGTGCATTTCCCTTTGTTTAATATATTGCACAGCACATAATGGGGTGCTCAGGTTTAGTTGAATAAACACATGAATTAAATGACCCCCAGTATTATAAGTTATTCTTCCCTGCACTCTATTTCTCCTATTCAAATATTTCAATCTAGGAGCAAAAATAATTTAGTTAGAATCTATTCCTTTTTTTGGTTGTAAAAATTTATAAAACTTCATTGAAAAATATCAAAGGATATCTAAATAAATGTATGGATATCACTTTTGCAGAAAGGCTGTCTTTATATTCTTAAATAGCTTTTATTCTGAAATAGTTTAAGCTCACGAAAAGTTGTCAGAATGGTACAGAGAGTTCCCACGCACCATGTACCCAGCTCCCCCGTTAGTACCATATTACAAATAGAGTACTTTGTCCAAACCCAGAAATTGAATTTTCTGCAATACAAGCATAAATAAGAATATGGGCTGTAGTTGAGTTTTCTGAGATGCACCACTTTTTACAAGCACTCTTTTGTTTGTTTATAGTTCTAAGCCATTTTATCCCAGGCATAGTTTTGTGCTGCCATCACTACAATCAAAATGCAGAACTGTTTCGTGTCATCCCTTTATAGTAACATCCCTCCCCCCGAAACTAACTTCTGGCATTCTTTGATCTAGTCTATGTAATGTTGTCATTTCAAGAACACTACATGAGTGGGATTATACGGTACAAATGTTTTGTGATTGGCTTTTTTTCACTCAGCATAATGCTCTTGAGATTCATCCAGGGCTCTGCCCTGTGCCTCCTTCTCTTCTTCTCCTTTCCTCCTTCTCCTTTGCAAGTAGTCCAAGAAAGTTTTATTTTATTTTATTTTTGTATCTATTTATAATGTGCCTCATGATATTTTGACATGCATATACATAGTGAAATGATTACCGCTTGTGGACACTGAAGGAACTCCCCCTTGGATGCTACTCTGCCATGCTGACTTCTGATTAACCCTGTTCTGGGAATGCCTCTAAGATTTCTACTCTACTACAAATCCTTCCCTTAGATCACAACAACCCTGCCCACAAATCCTGCCCTTTAGCACATTCACACAACATTCTTACCTCTCCCCGAGGGGGTTGACATCAACTGTCCTGCCCATTTCTTCCTTGTGGTATATTACGCCCAGGTCTGGGGGAGCCCCATCTCATCTTGTACTGATGCCGCTTGGTACCTGGCTTCTGTTTGTAAATCCCTATTAAATGTTTATTTCTGAGCAACTGGATTTGTCAGCATTTTCTTCAGCTTCTCAGCTTCCTCAGACTTTCAGGGTAGGTTTGCATGGACCTGTTCACCATGGAATGTTACCTTTTTCATGGATGCGATGAAAGCCCCTAAAATCTACTCTCTTAGCAGATTTCCAGTATACAATACAATATTGTCCTTATGCTGTACATTAGATCTCTAGAACTTATTCATCCTACATAACTGCAACTTTACACCCTTTGACCTCTATCTCCTCATTTCTCCCTCCCTGTAACCACCATTTTGCTCTCTGTTTCTATGTATTTCAGGCTTTTTTTGGCTTGCTGTTTTAGATTCAACAGTAAGTAAGATCATGCAGTATTTGTCTTTCTGTGTCTGTCTTATTTCACTTAGCATAATGCCCTCTAGGTTCACCCATATTGTTGCAAATGATAGGATCTCCTTTTTTAAAGGCTGAATAGTATTCCATTTTGTATGTATACTGCAATTTCTTTACCTATTCATCCACTGATGGACACTTAGGTTGCTTCCATATTTTGGCTATTGTGAATAATTGTGCAGTAAACATGGGGACACAACTATCTTTAAGAAGTGATGATTTCATTTCCTTTGGGTATATACCCAGAAGAGGAATTGCTGGATCAAATGGAAGTTCTACTTTTAATTTCTTTAAGGACCTCCACACTGTTTTCCCAATGGCTACATTGCTTCCCTTCTTTATCTCTATGGTTCCTCTGGGTAATTTCATCTGATCTTGTGGTTTTAAATATCAACTCGATGATGATAACTCCCAAATCTTTATTTCCAGGTTCCTAGAAATCCAGTCTTGGATATTCAGGTGCCTGCTTTACAACTTCATGGATGTTTAACACATTTCTCAAAATTAACCTGGCCAAAACAATTTTTTCCTAAAACTAAAAAGTGCCAGTCTTTTTCATTTCAAAACCCACTATTCACCAAATTGTTAAAGACAAATATTGAGGAGCTCTCTTTGATTTTTCTTTTACTTTTCTCATTAAATCCATGAGTAATTCTGTTGATTCCACCTACAACCATATCCTGAGTTTGAATGCATTTATTCTGTTAGGAGGAGAATGTACAGCAGAGGTTAAGAGCCTAGACTCTGAGTTCAAACTGCCTGCATTTAAACCTTGTCTTTGCTTCTTGCTAGATGTGAAACTTTAGTTCAATCGCTTAAACTTTCTATATTCCGATTTGTAGAATGGGGACAAAAATAGCATCTACCTCATGGAGTTGTGAGAATTAATCCAGTTAAAATATGAACATTTTTAACAATCTCTAATATATAGTAAACACTCAAAAAGTAGTAGCTGTTGCTAGTCATTTGTTTACAAATGCCATAGAATGGTGATTATGTGACAGGCACTGGGTAGGCACCAGGGATGTGGCAGTAAACAGAGCAAAGACCCTGTCTTTAGGGAGCCTAATTCTAATGGGTGGAGCAGGTAGCACTAGAAATGAGTAAATACGCCTGGGGTACTGGTAGTGCTGTGGTCACTCTGGTGGTTGAATTACTATGGCGATTCCTTTAAGAGAACCTGCCGTGAGGAGCATAGTTAGCTGATGGCCCCTATCTGTCACACCTTTGGACCCTCTGTTGTGTTCACAGCGAGGCTTCGATTCCCCCAGGCTGATCCTAGCCTTTGCTGAACAGAAGGTGCTAGAGGCAGGTCATTTCTGCTCAACATGGAAATCCTCTAACAGGCCACCTTTGCTCCAAGGCTCCCCATCAGCCCACCTGAGGGTATCTTGAAGCTGCATTATACTCTGAGGTCCTCCCTACCTGTTCTTTGTGCTTGATCCTTCTCTCCTCTCCCTCTCTTTTTATAGGTGTCAGAGCTGCATTGCTGTCTGAAGGCTCTGCCCACCTACTTCTCCTCCCTCACCCTTTTATTCTTCTAAGGCATTTCCCCTGGTAAATCTCTTGAACATCTAAATCCGTCTTGGCATCTGCTTCCTGGAGGACCCAAACTGACTCAGTGCTGAAAAGAAAAATAAAGCGGCGTCGGGGAGATAGAAAGTGACTCAGAAATATATGAGTTGTTCATTGAATGCCTGTTTAAGAAGATAAGAGGAATCTTTTCACCTGTGAGTGAGCGAGCTGTGTCAATGGCTACAGGGAATGTGTTCTAGGTAGAGGCGATAGCAAGAGAGGAGACCCAGAGATGGGACCATGCTTGGTGTGTTTAAAGATCAAGAAGAAGCCAAGATATCTGGAATGACTCGAGCAAGGAGATGGATGAATGGGAGGAGATAAGGGCAGGGAAACAGTGAAGAGCCAGATCACTTAGGGCCTTACGGGCCCTATAAGCCTCCCGATAAAAACAGATTCTTTTTCCTTTCACTGAGATGGGAAGGCATTGGAGTGTTTTGAGCAGAGGATTGACATGATCTCACTTAAAAAAAAAAAAGCAGGAGTATTCTACATACTCTTTGGAGAACCCAGCTAAAGTTGGTGTGGTAGACAGAATTCTAGATGGTCCCCCACAACCCTGCTCCCTGATATATAATTTCTTCCCCTTGAGTGGCATAGAACCTGTGAATGTGATGAGGTATCACTCTTGTGATTAGGTTACTAATTAATCAACTTTGGCCATATCAGGTTGGCCCTTAAAATAAAGAAACAGCAGCAGGTGCACTCCTGGCCTGGAAGGAAGTAAAGAGCCATCGTGTGACATACCCCTGGGGTCCACATGGTAACAAACTACAGGCCACCTGTCAGGGCTGAGAGTAGTCCTGGCTGATAGCTAGCAAGAAACAAGGACCCCAGTCATACAACTGTAAGGAATTGAATGCTGCCAACAACTTGGGAGCTCAAGAGAGGACTACAAGCCTCAGATTATATTGCAGCCCTATTGACACTTTGATGTCAGCCTGGTGAAACTCTGAGCAGAACATCCAACTAACCTGTACCCAGACTCAAAACTAATCCAACTGGAAATGATGGAAATAAACAGAGAGACCTGTTAAGAGGCTACACAGTCATCCAGGTGGGAGATGCTGGTGGCTTGAGTTGGAGTGGTAATGATATATATAGTGATGGTCAAGCCAACAGGATTTGCTGATGGAGTGGATATGCAATGTGAGTGAAAGCTATCAAGGATGACTGTAAGGGCAGCGTGCAGCAGTTCCCACCTATAATACCGCTCCCTGGGATGCTGAGATGGGAGCATCACTTGAGCCCAGGAGTCCAAGGCTGCAGTGCACTACTATCATGCCACTGTGCTCTAGCCTCCTGGGCAACAGAGTAAGACACTATCTCAAAAAAAAAAAAAAACAGATGATTATAAGGTATCGAGAATGGGAAAACTGTGGGAGAAGCAGGTTCAATAGATGGGATCAGTAGCAATCATAAATTCTGTTAAATTGAGAATACCAAGTAGATATCAAAATAGAGATATCCAGAAGGCACAATCCAATGTATGAGTCAGGAATCATGGATGAGGTCCAGGCTGGACACATAAATTTTAGAGTCATTGACAAATGCACGATATTTAAAACCTTGAAACCAGATGAGATCACAGCAATTATTACTCATAATTCCAGGCTTGTCCAAGCCGCCTTCATCTCCCATCTGGACTTCTTCATTAACTTTCCAACTGGTCTCTCTGCTTCTGTGGCCCTTTTATTATTCACCCTTCATGCTGCTGCTGGAGAGATTTTCAAAAACATACATGTAAGTCAAATCAGGTCACTTCTCTGTGTAATGCCCTCCAGAGGATTCCTATCCAATGAATTAGTTCACTTTCGTTCTACTAAAAACCATCCCCAAAACCTAGTGGTTTAAAGTAACATTCTTTTATTTTCATTCTTGATTCTGTGGATCTGTTAAATGGTCATTCTGGTCTGCAGTGCTCAGCGGGGGCTGATGGTTTAGGATGGCCTCACTTTTGTGTCTTGTGGTTGGCTAGTTGGTCAAAGGCTAGAAGTAGCTGGGATGGCTTCTCCCTTCTCCATGTGGTTTCTCACGCTCTGGAAAGCTATTCCTAGCTTCTTCCAATGGTGGACTTGGAGTTCCAAAGGGCAGTCAGAAAGAGCAAATCCCAATGCCCAAAAACTTGTCTAGCCTTTGTTTATGTCATGTTTGCTAATGTCCCACTGGCCAAAGCAAGTCATAGGGCCTGCCTGGATTCTAGGAGGTGGAGAAATAGATTCTACCTCTTGATGAGAGCCACTACAAAGGCACATTGCAAAGAGGGCTATGCCATGAGGGATGGCGAGAATTAAAATAACACCTAGAAGACAATTCTGAATCCTTGCTCTGGCTCTCAAAGTTCTGCCTGCTCTGACCACTGTCTACCTCTTCAACATCATCTCATTCTGTTCTCTATCTTTCTGTATTTTAAATAGACTTAATTTTTTTTTAGAGCAGTTTTAGGTTCCCAGTAAAATTGAGCAGAAGGTACAGAGATTTCCCGTATACTCCCACACATGCATAGCCTTCCCCATTAACAACATCCCCCACCATCTGCTCTCTTTTTTACCCTAAGTCTTGATCCAAAATGTTCCTCTTTCTATAATTTAACAAGCTCATTCTTGTTTCAGATAATCTACTGCTCCCTTTGTCTAGAATGTTCTTTTTTTCCTAGCTTTGTTGAGGTATCATTGACAAATAAAATGGTATGCATTTAAGGTATACGATGTGATGATTCAATATACATATATATTGTGGAATGATTATCACAGTCAAGTTAGTTAATACATCCATGACCTCACATAGTTACCTTTGTGTGTGTATGTGTGCAGTGAGAACATTGAAGATCCACTCTCTTAACAAATTTTAAGTATACAATACAGTGTCATTAACTATAGTCACTATGCTGTACTTTCACTCCCCAGAACTTATTCTGAAATGGACTTCCCCCTGATCTGGGCATGATAGCCTTCTCATTTTCACTGGGGCCTCAGATGAAATGTGTTCTTCTGAGGGAGGTCTTTTCTTACCTCCTAAATACTATTTTATCCTCTGGTTGAATTCTGTCCATATCATTTATTACTATCTGATTTTTTTCTAGTTTGTTTACTTGTTCAAGACTCTATCCAAAAGAATGTAAGCTCTATGAAGAGTAGGGACTTTCTTTGGTCCCATGCATATAGTGAATGGTACCATGCATATAGTGAATATTTAAACAATAATTTTCAAATGAGATTCTCCAATGCCAAGTGAAGTGTGTTTTTCTATTATGGAAAATTGAGAGCTAACTACAATTCGTGGCCCCAGTTCAGCTAAAGTTATAACTGAACTTGATCAAAGAACAGAAAACTTTTTTTTTTTTTTAAATAGGAAACAAATTTTTCTTTCAGACACTCAGGTAAAATTTGTTATCTTTTTAAAAATTTACAATGTTAAATTTCTTTTTAAAGGATTTCCCTCTCAGTGATGTGACTCAGATGTAACAGGCAGAGCCCAGGTCCTGGGATTAGTATCCTGCCAGCTGCTCATTCTGAACTTCTCCATTCTGTTTAATAATAAGTAGTCAAATATCCTATAATAAATAAGAAAGTCCTTGATATTTACTTCCTGTCCTTTCTGACATGTTTGCCAAAAAGCCACTCATTAATAAATTTTATTTCTCAACTGATCCGCTGTTATGGATTGAATATTTGTGTCCTTCCAAAACTCATATGTTGAAGCCCTAACCCCCAATGTGAATAGTATTAAGAGGTTGGGATCTTTGGTAGGTAATTAGGTTTAGATGAGGTCATGAGGGTGGAGCCCCCATGATGGGATTCGTACTCCTTACGAGAAGAGAAAGAGAGACCAGAGCTTCCTTTCTTCTCCATGTGAAGACAGAGCCATTAGGCATGCACCTGCAGGAAGAGGACCCTCACCAGAATAGGGCCATGCTGACCGCCTGACCTCAGACTTCCAGAACTTTAAGAATTAAATTTCTGTTGTTCAAGTCACCCAGTCTATGGCATTTTGTTATGGCAGCCTGAGCTAAGGCACCTGCTTTCCCCCATTTTCTTTCTCTTCTCATTGAGTCAATCTTTTCTGGATCAACCAGTGTCAGTAGTTCTACTTTCTGGGAAATATTTATAGCTTGTTTAATTTGTATTTTCTGATTAGTCCTTACATCAGATTCATTGGTCTGCCCAGCGCCATTTACTTTCCTTCAATGAAACAATTCTTGTCTCTTCTATTCTACTCTAACATTCATCAACTTCCTCTCATATACCCCAGGGAAATTCCATTCTCTTGGCAATAGGCAGAGAACTTCCTAGGCACTACACTGGATATTTTAAATCTGGTTCCTCAAAGACAATGTGCAAATAGATAGGAGTGCAAATTGGATGTGGCAGGGGTGAGGTGGTGGGAGAATAATATTCCTGGGATTCTAGAACATTGAAATTGGCCATTGACCAAAGTCACTGTGCAGAGACAATGCTATGCGTTTAGTTGCTATTTTTGTTTTCCTCCTGGGCCTAGGAAGCCCTCATTTCTCAGCCTCCTTTGCATCTAAGAGGGGGCTCTATGACTAGCTCTGTTCAAGAATATGTTTGTGGAAAGTGCCACTCTCAGGTCGGGCTCCAAGGTAGGGACAGCAAGGTGGGGAAGAGCCTGACACAACTGAAGAATGAAATTGTCTGAAGATTATCCATCAAGATGAAGGCAATGGGAAGGTGACTGGCTTAAAGGGCAGCTGGGCAGACTTTCCCTCCCATGGGGTGAGAGTGGAACTCAGGAAACATTCATACGATATACAGGAGCTCCTGGTAATATCCCCACACAAGTTCATTTGTGATTTATAGCATGTGGAGGAAGATTCTTATTAAAGACTAGCAGAACCAAAAAAAAGAAACAAAATAAGAAGTAGGGAAAAAAATAGAAAAAAGTCTATAGCTACTCAGAGACTTGTAAAAGAAAAGAGAAATAGGATAGCCAAGAAGTAGGAACAATTACTATCATTAATGGCTATTTTTCGGCAATGGTCCCCATTAGTTTCCCCAGGAATAAAAAGCCTCCATTCTTCTGACACAAGGAGGAGAAACTTCCTGATGTCTTGAGCTGGGAAAGGAGTATTCTGGTTAGTCAATGCTTCTTGCACAGGCTTTCGAGCCATTCTTCTTATTGACTCCACGGTACATCCCTGCCTTCAGAAGTAGAGGGCTTGTGATGGGAGCCAGCTTTGTTCTTGTTGGCATTCTCCCCTGCAGAAAGTTACAGTTCTGTTTCCTCTGTCTTCTGCCTGTACTAGCCACTCGTGGCGCACTGTGTGCTGATTCCAGTGCTGGGCTGAACAGTTCCATGCACGGTGTCTACATCCTACATCAGGCATGGGCCTCAGCCCCTCTCTGCTTCTCTATCCTGGAATTTTGTCTGAAGTCCTTGCCTGCCAGCAACGCAGAAATGTAAAAAGTTTAATAGTCCTGGAACAAGCCTCTCACAGTTAGGGGAGGGAGTCACGAATAAAGGCTCTAGCCTGCTTTAAGTTGGTCCTACATGGTTCATCAGAAAGCTCCCAAAGGTTCTTAGACCTAGTTGTATACTGCAGAAACCAACTCATGAACTCCCCTTCCTGTCTCACGTTCCCCACCTCTCATTTCTGTTGTCTTGCTTCCCTTCCCATATAAGGCTTTGTCTTATCCTCTGTTTTTAGGGGAACCCCAAGTTCCAACTAGAGTTTCAACTTCCAACGTCATGTCAATATGTCTATTGCAGTTCATTCATTTATTATTTTTGCCTTTGTGGATTTATACTTTTAAATTTTTACTATTGTCATTTCCACAGATTTCGGCAGGAAGTGGAGTTAACATGTGCCTTCAAGCTGCTCTTCCTCTACAGGGAAGCTTCCTGGCTCTTCCCATCATAATGAAGTCTCCTGTTTTGCTTTCTCGTAACATCCTATGTGAGTCTTCATAATACTTAACACAATTTCTAATTATATCCTTATTTGTTGTTTTATCACTCTCCCACTAGAATCTCAGCTCCAAGAGTCACAGCCTGCCTCTTTTTTGTAAACTTCTATGTGTTTTTGTTCAATGAACAAACCTCTTTCCCCCATCCAATGTGTTCTAAACAGATCCAATCTCTCTATCCCTCCCTGTAGTGGTTAGTGTCCACTCAGGTCAGCCACATAGAGACTCTTCTCTGCATCTCTCTTGGAAAGGCTCAGCTGTGAACCAATGAAGGAGTTACATCTTAAAGAACTAGCTGTCAGCTAGAGAGCCCAGTCCTGCAAACATGGACATGAGTGGGCAGCTGATTTGGAGAATGGAGGGAAAACAAAGAAAAGTAGAAGGGCACAGAGTTAGACTTGATTTACTTTACCTCCTGCTCTGGCTAATTCACTGCCTGACTCCCAGTACCTTATGATTTGAATTACTCCTTAATGAAGAATTGCCCACAATGTTTCTGGCTCTTGGGGTCCTGATACTCCCTTGCCTGTGGAGAGGGATTCTGCCACCATGCTGAGGCATCCTGCATCTGCCTGGAGACAGGCTTTAAATACCATCTCCAAAGACAGTACACAGACACTCTGAGAACCACCTTCATAAGACCTTCGGCCACACAGCAAAATAGAGCATGGAGATATTGCCTGTTAAAGTCTTATTTAATTGAGGCTTCTTGTTTGCGAGACAAAAATAAATGATGGTTTCAAATAATGATATCTGAGATATTTTTCAGGTAGACCAAATATTGTTTCATTTAAAGAACTATTAAAACACAACAAAGGAATTGAGAAAGTTCTCCCCCACCCCTTTCTTGAAAGTCCTTCATGTGACATCCATCTTCACTCTGCCCCTGATTTTAAAACTAGCACATGTATGACATATAATACAACATTTATAAATTAAGGAAGCCCACCTCTTTTAAGTAATATTCTTTAAATCTCCATTTCTGACAGTCCTACTATTTGCACAGTAACTGTAATAGGCGTATTTTTTGGAAAATAGTGAATAAAAACTGACAAGCTATCTGGGGAATCTGAATGTATAATTGATAGGGGCATAAATTAATATGATTAGGCCTTTATTGGGTGCAGTGGCTGCCAAACCTACAAAAGGGCCCTGGAATGAATCACGACTGTGGTCTCGGCACTGATAGACATCAATATGTAATGTGGATTATCTCAAGCTTTCTCATGTGGTCCGCTTATGACAGCACTGAGCCTAATTGAAATTTTTATCTTTTTGTTGCATACAGACAGTTTTGGCTGGTCACTTCCTTTAGAAAGAGGAGCAAATCAGGTGATAAAAAAAATCAAGGTTTTCAGTGAAGGTCTTAATAAAATCGTTTTATGAAGGTTTTAGAAATCAGTGCTTTGTAAAGCCACTTTGGAGAATCTGGCTTCTGGAAATTCCTTTACACTATGATTTTTTTTGAATATTAAGCAGGCATGTCCAAACCAAAGGTAACAAAGACTTAGAAGATTCAGTCGCTTCTTTGGAAATTGATGGGTAATTTATAAAATCATGGTTAATACTTTAACCTTTTTGACACTGTATGAAACAATTTCTTCATGACTACGATAAAATATATCTCTGCAGAATAACATCTATATTTCCAAAAATAACAAAATTAAAATAATTTTCCCATAGATTCTAAGCAACAAATATGTGCTCCATTTACATAATTATCATCCCTGCTTATCAGGATTCTTGTTAATATATGGTTTTCCACCTTATGTTGTGGGTTGTAATTCTATAATCAAAAATAAGAGGTCAAAGTTGTGATATTTGCAGGAGGACATGGTAAGTTTCAGAGATCGAAGCATTTACATCTGTAATTTTCCAGAACTTCATTATTTTATAGCATATAAAATATTAGCTACATTTTACATCTGCCCTTGGCAGTAATAAGTTTAAGATGTGAAACAAGTGCAGTATGATTTTGGGGAACATTTGTGTATTGCAAAGAGAAAGGTCAGTATGTTTTATGTACTTTGTGATAAAAGTGAGTGTTGGTATCTAGGGACTGGACAATGAAAACTAATGGGGCATTAGAATTTTCTTGGTGACCTCATGAAGCAATTTACGATCCTTTTATCACCCCTAATATGATGCTGTCATAAAAATGATCTTTTAATTAAATGTAACAGGAAAACTGCACCCTCATTGGGGTGTTTCGGGTCCTGGTAACTTAACATTTTTAATGGCATACCTGCAGCAGTCAGCAATGTTGAATTTATAAAATATGGTTCCTCGTCAACACTTTCAAAGATATAATCTCTGTAGCTGTATCTACCCAAGAGACAGAAAAGCAAAACGAAAGCAATTGGAGGATTTCCCCTGCAGAAAGGCAGTGGAGTACCATGGAAAGACAACTGGCCTTAGAACAGAAATGGCTTATCACTTACTAAGCTCCTACAGTGTGCTAGGCATTCTGCCAAGAACTTTACCATAATTTTTATTTCATTTAGTTTAACCTTTGTTCTCTGGAGAACTGGGTTCTGTATCTGATTCTGCCACTATTTGCTTGTATGATCTTGGGCATATAATCCTAATTTCAGTTTTTGCTTCTGTAAATGGGGTGGGGGAGGGGAGAATTAGACCATGTGGTCTTTAATTCCAGCTTTAAATTTCTATAGAAGTGAAAGAATGAGGACAAAAAAGTGAGGAAGAATCAGAGCAAGGGACATTATGGAAGGTTATCATGAAACAAACTGTCCTGTGTTTTGGAGCCTCAGATGATCAAGATTATGGTCCTTGCCATTGGAGAATTTGTAGACTTGTGGGAGAATACCATGTTAATATAAAAGATAAGTACACTGGAAAAGGCAAGCACAGAGAGCTAAGAAAACAGAGGAGGAGGTCCAATTCAAGTAAAATGTTCAGGGAAGTCTTCCGGAGGAGTTGATGACTAGCTAAGCCTTAAATAATGAGGAATATGACCTGGGTGAGGAAAGGTGGGATTGATGTCCCAGGCAGAGGGAAATCCTATAGGGATGAAACAGCCTAGTATATGCAGGGAACTGCAAGAGGTTTGCTATTACTATGGCATGACATACGAGGTAGGGAGTAGGCAGAGCAAAAGTTGAAGAGAGAAAGGGGATCCAGTTCATGAAAATTCTTGCAAGTTGGGCTAAGGAGCATAGGCTTTATCCCACAGAAAATAGGAAGCCACAGATGGTCAGACTGAGTTTGAGGAAAATGACCCTGCCTGCAATAAGAGGGGAAAGTTTAGATAGGAAAAAAATGGAGATGGGAGATCAATTAAGAAGCTACTGCAGCATTGGTTGAAAGATGATGAGCCCTGAACCAGGGAAATGGAATGGGTGGTGAGAGGTGTAGGCAGATATAAGAAAGGTTTCGAAGGTAAAAACAGCAAGGTTTGGGTTTGATTGGATGTGGAATTAGTCTAGGAAGAGGGGAGAGTCTTGGCCAACTCCTTCAACTCAGGGAAATTAAAAATCAATTAATCTAGTGGAAAAACTCAGACTATTTTTATGATGGTCTTTACAAAAGGATAAATTAAGTGAAATCTTCATTTTTCACCAAGTAGTTGACACAGGTCTAACTATCACTTATCTTCCTTAGAAGTCACTGATAAAGAAAGTCATTTTGGCCTCTGCTTTGTAGCTGGAGAAACAGAAGCCATGGGATAGCAGGTGATGTGCCACTCTGATGGCCATGGAAGGAGAGCAAGTCACCTCTCCTGGCTCCTGCACCACACAATTATTCCGTGCACAGCTTGCCTGTACTGTGACACAGGGAATTAAAGTAATTCTTTTCAAATATATTGATTGTTATTGGCATTCAAAATTTTAAAAATATTTAAATTCTTTTCTCTGCTAACATAAAATATTTATAATCAATAGTTTTCCTTAGTGGAAAGAGTTATCCTTAATATTTAAAATTTAAGTTCCCAAGTATTTGCCTGAAGAGTGAAAAATTGTGCCTACAATACCCCTGAAAAGTTGATGCATTTAAAATATCAATGTCCTTTAACTTGAAAAGGTTAGACCAAAATAATCCACTGTAGCACTCATTTGCATGAAATGTGTTCCCTTCCTTGGAAGATTCTTGACAGTGTGACTGACTCTTGATTTTCCATGGCCGTGGGTAAAGTGTGGGCATGGATAATTGGAAAAAACAGATAATCCCAAATCTCACTTTAACTAATCTTGGTATCCTCATATATCAACCCTTTTATCAGAGCTGCAATCAAGCAATACAATTGACCTACTTGAATTTTACCTTTGCCCCCCTGCTTCAAGATCTGTGAGAATTTCACTCTGGGACACTGGGAAATATAAAACACAAAGACCTTACATATTAGTGTTAAGTAGATAATGAGGGATTCTGGGGGTCTAGGGACAAAAGTGGGTGCCATTGTGATTCACCCCCTTCCCAAATGGGCTTTCAGAGAGGCTCATGGGAGAGCCACATGCACAGTGAGACTCAGGTCATATAACTCCCAACTGTCCAATCAAAGTGGTTCAATGGTAACATCTGAGCCGTGAGGGAGGTCCCAATCTGGACAGTATAAAACAATACCCGGACCATAACCAGACCCTTTTGCGCTCTCTCTTTTGCTGCAACACTGGGTCCCATCATCATCTGTGTCATATTTTTCTTGCTCTTGCTCTATAATCCTATCTTTCTCTCCTCAATAAACCTTATGTTCATGCTTGTCTTGCTTTGGTGCGTCTGGTCATTCTTTGTCCATGAGCTCACCAAGAACCGACATTTCAGACTGTGACCCAACATTAGGAGATTGTGATCATTAATTTTATATGTAAGCTGAACTGGGCTCAGGGATGTCCAGACAGCTGATAAAACATTATTTCTGGGTGTGACTGTGAGGTTGTTTCTGGAAGACATCAGCATTCAAATCAGTAGACCGAGAAAGATCACCCTCACTAACGTGGGCAGGCACCATTCAATTCAATGGGGACCAGAACAGAATGAAAAGGCAGAGAGGGCCAACTTTCTCTTTCTCTGCTTGAGCTGGGACATCCATCTTCTCCTGTTCTTGGACATCAGTGCTCCTGGTGCTCGGGACTTTGGACTTTGACCAGGAGTTACACAATTGGTTCTCTTTGTTCTCAGGCCTTTGGACTTGGACTGGAACTACATCACTGGTTTTCCTGAGCCTCCGGCTTGCAGACAGCAGATTGTGGACTGTCATGGCTTTCATAACTGTGTAAGCCAATTCCTATAATAAATCTTTACGTATATATTCCATTGATTCTCTCTCTATAGAACTTTGGCTAATACATTAGTAAACAAGGTGATGTTTAGCAAGGACCATACGTTGCATTTAGAAAGCTGCTGAAAAAATCCATTAACTCTGCACTCTAATCTTTCAATCTCCTCTGAGCTATGAAATCCTAACAGCTCAAATCAACATTCTCTCAGCTCTCTGTTAACAAAGGGATTGGTCAGGAACTGGAGTCAATGGTCCAAGAATTAAAATCAGGTAGGAAATGGCAATGTATGTCTGTGGCAACAGAGTTGGAAGGTTAATGTTAATAACACAGTACTTTTTGTGCCTTGATATGTGAGTTTTATTCAGCACAATGTATTACTTTTCTCTCAGAGGAATGCAACACATGAATTCAAGAAGACAGTTTTCATACTGATGTTCTCTCCACTCTTACTTGTTCAAGCCCCTTTTGTGTCTTGATTGGACTCTTTAAACATCTTTCTAAGTGATCTCTTTGCTTCCTGAATATCTTTAGAATACCTTGCACTCTGTGCTGCCAAAATTGTGCTCCTTGACTTGACTTGATCCTAGAGACATTTCAATACCTGTATAGTTTATATGATAAAATCCATATTCCTTTTCTAGCATATAATTCATTTATGGTTCATCATATGCCTGTGTGTCCAGCCTCATGTCTTGCTGCTTTCCCTTACAATCCCTGAGTTCCAGCCAGGGCAAACTACTTGTTGGTCTTCAAAAATACTACTTTCCTTTATGCCTCCCCCAATTGACATAGTGTACCAGCCTACAAACCCATCAGGGGGCAGCTGGCCTGTGATGTTGTATGGCTCCTGAAAAAAGTCAGCACATGAGGGCCAAACAGTTGTAGACTAGAATCCAGGCTCCACTACTAACCAGCTGCATGACCTTGAAAGAATTACTTACGTCTCTAACCATCAGAATCCTCACCAGAAAAATGGATAACAGTGGTATCTACATCATAGGGATGAAGGAATAATTAAAGACTGAATGTATGTAAAGCTTACAGTACAATGCCTAGCACTTTGTGAGGACTCAAAGTATTAGATATTATAACATTATTAGTAATTTTTAATCATGCTTCCAGGCCTGTCCCAAATCCAGATGAGTAGTCTATCAGACATATTCCCAGATGCAAACTGCAATTGTTGGAATGTCTGTCTCTTCTGTCAGGCTCTGTAGGATCTGTGTATCTCACATGGAAAGTTCAGAATCTGTCTTTGAATGAATTTATGAGGAAATAGAACTCTTCAGTCTACTGTTCCTGAAAACGTAGAATAAGATGCATTTGTTTCACACCCATTACAACCCAGGAAGGATTCCTTATGACAGTTTATAGCACATTATTAATCTCACCTTTATTGAAAAATAGGCTTTAAATTTTTTTTCAGGAATATGTGAAGGACAGCTAACGAGCTCATGTTTCACCATGATTCATTTGAATCATGTACCCTGCTTTCTGTAAAATAATTATTTTTTACAGCACATTTTAGCAAACTACTCGTTAACTTGACAGTGGAAGTGATGGTATTATTTTGTTTTTATTTAGTCATCTCCTCTAATCTTCCTTCCAGTTACTTATTACAACATTCAACTTAACTCCACCATTTGCTTTAGCGCTTCCTGTCTCTTTCTATCATGTTTCAATCAAGGGGGTTGAGGTTTGTAGGAAAAGAAGGTGACAGTGAGCTGTAGAAGACAAATATAGTACCCATCATTTGAGAGTGCCTGACCTACCATGTTGAGGCAAAAGTTGACTTTATTTTTAATTTAATTTAATTCATATAAAATTATACATGTAATAAAAATAATTTTCATTATAAAAAAGAAACCACACAGAAATTGAAGCTCTCTAGGCCTCTCTGATCCTGTCCTGTGCTGTTTTTACTTGTATGTATGTATGTGTGTATATATTTTTTTAATAATTTTTTGATGCTGAATTAATTTATAATTACTTTTCTGAGTGTTAAGTTTGAAACATTCAACACTATGTCTTGGAAATCTTTCCATGTCAGTGTGTATAAGTCTTAGTTTTTAAACTTTTGTATAGTATTCCATAATATGGCTATCCTGTGATTTATTAGCCATTCTACTCTTGGTAGACATTTCTGATATTTCCATTTTTTACACTGTTGCAAACAGTCCCACAATACAGCCTTATACATGCCTCCTTGTATACACGGTTCTATAGTTCTCTGGGAGTTGATGTTGAGAAGTGGAATTTTTGTGTCATGATGTTTGGAGTTGGAAAAATGCAAATTAAAAAATTGTTTTTAATGAGAACATGATCATATAGTATAAAATTTGGAAGTGATAAAAGGATATTAAACCTCTAATGCCATTTGTCTAGTCACATAGTTCCCTTCCTGGAAGCAACCAGTGTCGCTATTTTTTTCATATGTCCTCCAAGAGATATGTTTTCTATATTCAAGCAAATAATTAAATAAATATATTTATGTATAGATTATGTATGCAAATGTATGTGTATAGGAAAATCTACAATTCTTAATCTGCTTTTCTCAAAAATATCTATTTATAGTCTTAAATGATCTCACTTAATATGAATTTTCAAATACTAATATTTTACAACCAAAATATCAATATGTTTAATTAAGGGGTGCTGTCTCAGGTTGCACTGGGGGTATAAGCCCATTTCTAAAATTCAAAATATTCCCAGTTATAAAACCACCTAGCCCCAAGGGTTACATATAAGGAATTATAGACTGACTCTATTCTTTTTAACACTCAGTTCCAGAAACTGCAATAAATTTAACAATATGCTCTTTGTTGTTTATTACTTAATTTTTTAGAGATATTTTCATATTTCACAAAATACTCTATACATTGTTTGGACTCAATGCATTTAGATATATTTTAGTATAATTTTATAAAGTGCATTCTCAGTGTTTTTAATGGCTGCATATCACTTCATAATTTCTTCAATGGGTCCTCTCCTGGTGTCCATTTAACTTTTCTCAATATTTTGCTCTTACAAAAAATGCTAGAATGAATAAATTCCTGAGTCAAAATACATGTGCATCTGTATTCTTTTAGATATTGCCAAATTTTCTTTTATACAAATTGTGTAGGGTTAAAGATGATTGGAAATTCTTTGTCATTCCTGCCGTCAAGAGGGAGAATCTATATCCCCTGCCCTTGAATTTGACGTGGCCCTGTGAATTGTTTTAAACTTTTGAATACTATGGAGTGACACCATGAAACTTTTGAAACTGGGCCTTAAGGGATCTGCAGCTTCTGCTTTCTCAAGCTTGGAATGCTCACTCTAAAAAGCCCATGACCCATGAGAAGAGGACAAATGGAGGAAAACCAGAGTGATCTAGTCAATAGCCCCAGATGAACTGCCAGATGACAGATAGCACCAACCACCAGCCATATGATTGTGCCATCTTGGATATTACATCCAGTCAAATCTCCAGATGACTATAACCCAATCCCAACCTCCAGATGAACCACCCTACTGAGCTCAATCTACTCACACAACCACAACAAATAAAAAATCTATGTTATTTTAAGCCACTAGGTTTTAGAGTGATTTTAAAGCAGTAATGAATATGTTAAAAATATTACCTCAGCATAATTTTAATTCTCATTTTTATTATGAAGCTAGTTGAGCATACATTCATATTTCAGTTATTTTTAATAAACTTTTATTAAAGTTGAGCCACCACTGATCTGATTTCTGCAAATGTCTGTCTTCCTCACTCCCATGAGGTATATCTCAGTGATTTCTTGGAATCCCCCAAAGAGGGCCTCCCACAAAAGTCTGTGCCCTGACTTCCGTTTCCTGGTCCATGCCTTTCCTCTTACACTGCCTATGAAATCCCATGAAGAAGTCTCAGTGTTGCTACTGACATGTCCTTTCTCATCCCACCTAGACCCAAAACTTCTCTACCACTCATAAAATAAAATCTGTGCTTATCAATAGTTAGGAACATTACTGGGAGTCTTAAAGGAGAGTTGTTGGCACTAACAGTTTTAGAGTTCTAACTCTGCCAGCCGTGGAGTCCTTGTGGCATTTAGAGAGTTCAAAGTGGATTAGTCCAATGCTCTCATTTTAAATATAAGACAATAGCTCCTAGACAGATTGAGATATTGATTCAGTGTTACAAAATAAGTCAGTAATAATTTTGGGATTAGGGTAAGGCTCTTGACTTAAATATGTCAACTGCCTATAATTTTTAGTAAATGTTTTTACATTTTAATTTTTGTTCTGTCATATAGTGTCTCCTGTCTTCTTTGTTTTGTATTAGTTGGCACTCTTTCGGTTACATGTGACAGAAACTTAACTCAGACTAGCTTAAACATAAGAAAAATTTATTGGCTCTAGTAGCTGAAAAGCCCATGCATGGTGGGATTCCAATGCCCAAAAAGTATTGTCAGAGCTCTGTTTGTTTTCATCTCTCAGTTTTGCTTTTAGCTTTTGGCTACATTCCCAGGCAGGCTTTTTCTGTGAAGCATAAAGAAAGCTGCCAAGTGCTTTCATTTTATATAGTCTTTTTACCTAGAAATCTCTTGATGTCCTGTTTGGGTCACATGACCATCCATGAATCAAATATTGTAGGTAAGGGGTTGAAATACTCTGGCTGGGCCTGGGTTATGAGCCCACCCCTGGGACCTGGGACAGGGACAGGGCAGGATCGCACATACTGTACATTGAGCAAACTAGATAATTATAGCATGGGGAGGCACGGTGTCCAAGTAAAAGGGTACTAAGCAGGTAAGGTGTTTCCACCACATATGTTAGTATTTATCCAGTCCCCATTCTACTAAGCATGGTAAAGCCTGGCTCTTTGTTGAGGTTTGTGAACCTTTGTGGATAAAATTTTTTAACTAAAGCCCTAGAAGCCAATTTCATTACCAATTCAGGTTTTGGATGGTCTTTGCCCTTGTATTTGTGGTTTGTATTCTATTGTAAGGATATACCACTATTTGTTTATCTATTCACTAGTTGATAACCACTTGGATTATTTCCAACTTTTGACTATTATGGATAAAGCCACTATGAACATTCATGTATAGTTTTTGCCTGAGACGTATGTTTTTATTCCTCTCTGGTGAGTATCTAGGAGTGGAATTGTTGAATTGTAAGGTAAATAGATATCTAACTTTATAAGAAACTGCCAAATTCTTTTCCAAAGAGACTGTCCTGTTTTGTATCCAACGAGTAACACATGAGATTTCCACTTGCTACATATCTTTGCCAACACTTGGTGTTATTAGACGTTTTAATTTTAGCCATTCTAGTGAATGTACTGGTATTTTATTGTAGTTTCAATTTTCATTTTCTTAGTTAGACCTAAGGAGATTAGTCCTCAGGACTATCGATATGAACATATTTTAGTGGATTTTTGACCATTTATGTATATTCTTTGGTGAAATGTCTGTTCAAATCTTTTGCCCATTTTAAATTCAGGTTGTTTGCTTTATTGCATTGAAAGAATCCTTTATGTATTTCTACATTATTCTTTCACTTGATGGGAGAGGGTCATATTTAAGCCAGGTAGACCCAAGATAAAGAAACAGAAAGCTAATTATATATCCCTAGTTTTCTGTTGCAGGGAAAACTTATTTTTGCCTGCCTTCATAGTGCCTTATATAGAGGCAGCTGCCCTAGAGTTACCTTTCTGCCTCTTTCTCCACCCCCTCACCTGGAGGATAGGATGCTAGGGCTACCTAATCGGGGAGTTTGGGAAGATTTGTGAGCATGCTCAATTAAGCTCTTGGTACTCTGGAATTTATTGTGTGCAGTAATTGTGTCTTTTCTGTTCCTCCCCTCTTTAGTAATGTCATAGCCTGTGGTTTTCCAGCCACTGCCTGTGACCAGGAGACTGTATGCAATTCAGAAGGTTCTAACAAGTCCATTTGGTCCTTACACTAAGCTTTATAAAAAATCAGCTTTTCCAGTAAATTTGTCATGGGAATGACTATCCCATTACTCTTGTGATATAATGTTACCCAATCCAGAGATTGATTATCCTGTCATATTTACAGGCCCTAACGACACCTAAGGGAAGGGGATTGCACAGAACAGGTAGACCAGGGGATGGTAATCTTGGAGGCCTACTACAGTACCTAATGCCACAGGATGACAGAACTAGCTCTACCCAGGACAGAAAGACACATGTAAGGAACTGTTCTTTAGGGGGTTTTAGGTGCATATGAGCAAATTATAGATGGTGAACACCTTTAAGGACTCCAAGATAATATAGATCCCACTTCAACTACCGATTTTGGAAATAACCAAAAGCAAATATTAAAACAGTGACTTCTTTTAGGACTTTATTTTCCAATTTAATCAATATATCATGTTTATATACAAGTAGCCATTCACTACCTCTGCAAGTTTTTGCCCTCTTTGCCAGTATTTCTAACATCCGTTTGCCTCTTTGCTCCACCATTCCTGTACGTGTACACTTCTATCCTTTATTTCTGTTACATAGAAATCCTGTAATACTTGCCTTGGGATTTCTGAAATCTATTTTTGTACCAAACAATTCAAGATGGATAATTCCTAGGGTCCATGTGTTCAACTCAGAGCTTGGCAGATCTCTGGGAAACAGATTACAGAACACTGCTGAAGTCCAAACCGAAAACCCAATTTCTTCCAGACTAACTCACAGTCTGGCTAAATTTGGGGCACCTGCTGACCAGGGATTCTCAGGTGCAGATTCCCATGCAGGTTACCTTCAAATGTCTGTCAGTTCTGTTAAAATGAGCCCCAATCACTTCTTTGGGAGTGACCAGACATCCCAGTTTTCTCATTTTATGCCTGTTGTCCTGGTATATTATTCATTATGCACTTTTAATTCTCAAAAGTGTCCCAGTTTGGACAATAAATTATATGGTCAGCACACACACATACAAATAGCAAATTTTGGTGTTTATTAAATTTAAACCCAATTTGTGTGCAAAATTCAAATTATTTGACAAATTTGACTCCGTACTTGCTGAATTTCATTATATGTTCTGTGGGTTTGTGATTACCATAGTTAATAATAAAAGTTTTTTTTAATTTAAAAAATTACAAAGCTACAAATAAGTCTTTGACTATGAAAACTAAGATAATCAAGCAATGTATTCTGAAATCATGACTATATCAATAATATATCTTAATGGAGCCCCATTCTCCAATTTGATTATGTTGTATGAGATCAGAAATGCTGCACCATGATCTGGAATTCTAAAGACAATTAGGGATCATAAGAAAGGAGGAAGAGATAGAAACACTGGACACTGAAAAGATAAGTCCACATGGAGAACATGTACATATCGAGGTCAAAGAAAACTGTGGGTCCAAAGCTGGGACACAGATAAGTAAGAGGTGATACCTTCAAAACTCCCTACATGAAAAGGTCTTCTAAACAGCCAGAGTCAAAAAATCAGGTAAAGAATCAGGGACCAAGAATGTAGAAATTTCATGGAAATCAAGTAAAATCTCATAGCTAAAATATTCTTCTTCCTAAACGTAGCTGATGATTTCCCTTCTCACCCTGACAGAGGAAAATTCCTGACTCTTATAGGACTAAATACTTGCTAGGGGAGGGAACTGAAGATACATGACATAGTGTAAAGCGTAGGTCAGGGACCAGACACTGTCTGTACCAGAAACAGTGTCTGGAATGACTTTATTTATTGAATATACTTCTTACAGATATTTGAGTATCTGCTATGTTCCAGGCATTGTGCTATGTGTTGGATGTAAAATTGGGAGAAAATAAAACCTACACTAATGATAACAAAAGATAAAATCAGTCCTCTTAAGGAGCTTATAGTCTAGTACTTTAATTTTAGATTTCATTCTGTTGCTATATTTATATTTCAAATGTTACTATATTGATTGAATAAGCATGATACCTTTCTTATAATTTATTTACATGTTCAGTTAATTACTTAGCAACATTTTGGGAGCAACGGGTATGTTTTGGTCACTGTCCTTGGTGCTGGGAATGGCTTGAGAATACTTGAGAATGGCTCATTGTAAGCTAAAGTTCTAAAATAATATTTTAAGCCTATTCTAAATATGAGCACAATATTATAGTATTTAGTGAAAATGTTCATTTTCAAAAGCTCTTTTTTTTTTCTCCAAAAAGCTCCAGACAATTACACATTCATTGCTTTCCTTAAGTGCTATCAGTTACATAGCCTCCACATAGTATTTCAACATGAGGTTAATTGCAGCTAAAGAAAAGTTTATGATTAGTCCAGACAGATATTTTTCTTCATTGTCTAATACCATAAATCCATTAAATTCCTATCCATCTTGTCATCCTCTCCTTGAAGACTTGGTTATATGACCTGCAAAACTAGTTCAGTTTCGTGATTATAATTGTGATTGGCAGAGAGCTTTGAGAGTTGCAATAAATTTTGCCACAGACAGAGAGGGAATTTGTCCCACTCCAATTCCATTGTGAAATCTGAATTTTTAACTATCTTATTACTGGTGAACAGTCTTATTGGGGAGAAAGAACTTAAGCAATGAATGTGTAATTGTCAAGAGATTTTTGGGAAAAAAAAGAGCTCTTGAAAATTAACATTTTCACCAAATGCTATAATATTATGCTGATCTGTAGAATGTGCTTAAAATACTATTTTAGAGCTTCAGCTTGCAATGAGAGATCCTCAAGCACTGGTCCCAGCACCAAGGACAGTGACCAAAGTATATCTCTTGCCTCAAAATATTTGCTAAATAATTAACTGGATGTGTAAATTCTGAGAACAGTATCATGCTTATTCAATTCTTCTGGCTTTAATAATTGAAGAAATTTGCCTTGGAGGATAAGGTTTGAAGTAACTTGCAGATATCAGGGTTTTTTTTAATTTGTCATTGAAGCATACCACTATTTTTAATCCTATATTCTGGAATTATCCTGTATCCTTAGATTGTTTTTCAGATTGTTTTAATTTACCAAAGATAATCTTGGGATATAGGAGCAGTGGTAGGGATCTTGTCAGTGGAAGTGGACAACAAATTTTCCTGTATTCTATTTTTTTCTTTCTGAAAAAAAGCCAATTTCATGGACTCTCTGGTGTATGTATATACATGTGTGTGCACGTGTGTGTCTATAAAACAAGTAGCCCATATGCCCATGATACATATATTCCTCCTTGAAATTTCAGTTGTTGACATGCTGGAAAAATTGGGTACGTAAATTATTTCTGCCCCCAGGCACTTTAACTTGAATGGCCAGTACTTATTCAGTTGGCCACTGTAGGTCTCCCTGTCCTTGGCAGCATTACAGGGGTAATATTTTTTAACATGGATGAACAGCTCTTGAAAATTCCTCCAATGTATTAAGCATGAACGAGCCTTTCTTCAACATCAGGCTTGCATGTCTTCCCTCCACATTTATTTCTTACAACAAACATATTTATTGGGGCTGTTATGAGAAAAATCTCCCTCTCCATAAATGTTTGTCTTCCCCTTTGTCCCTTTTATAGGATCGTGAAGAAATGATGGAGGGTCTTATTGGGTGGTTGGGTGTATATGTGTGTACTTTTTTTCTGGGGAACTCCCATTTATTGCACTATCGCCGTAAAGTCTTTGTTAAAAAGCCAGACACACTAGGTTTTGGTAGTTTGCTTTGGAGTGAGAAATGGGCTAAGTGACAAAATAGGAGATAGCAGATGAATAAAAAAGAGTCTCCTCTGTAACAACATTTGCGAATGACATCTCCATATACCACACCCATTGGTGTCACTAAAGTGTACCTGATATCTGGTGTTTTCACTGATCACCCTCCAGCCAAATAGCTACCCGAGAGCAGTTTAAATTGTGGAATTGAGATAAATGAATACTCAGATGTTAGTTAATTTTTTGAAGTTTTTATGGTTGTAGATGTAGCCGATAGAAAAGTAATCGAATTTTCTGATAATCACCAAGAGCAGTTATCTCTGCGGTACAAGAAAATATTGCTGATGTGTCTGTTTCGTGACTTTTTGATTGAAATAAAATTCAGAGTACATTTGAATCCTGTTTGTGCAAGTGGCTATCATTTAAGATTCTGTGGCATCTAGGGTGACATCTGGACAATTATAAGGATGAGATTTCTACTGTGCCCTTAGAGAGAGAATAGACAAATCTGTTATTTCTGTACTACAGGGATACTTCAGAGATACCGCTGGTTTGATTCCAGACTCCCACAATAAAGTGAATATAGCAGTACAGTGAGTCACATGAATTTTTTGGTTTCCCAGTGCACATGAAAGTTATGTTTACATGATACTGTAGTCTATTAAGTGTGCAATATCATTATGTCTGAAAAACAATGTACGTACTTTAATTAAAAAATACTTTATTGCTAAAAAAAGTATCATCTCAGCCTTCAGCAAGTTGTAATCTTTGTTTTTGGCAAAGAGTCTTATCTCAATGCTGATGGCTGATGACTAATTAAAATGGTGGCTGCTGAAAGTTGGAGTGGCTGTAACAATTCCTTAAAATAAAACATAAGTTTTCCACATCAATGTACTCTTCCTTTCACAAAAGTAGAACTTCTTTCAAAATTAAAGTCGCTCTTCTCCAACCCTGCTGCTGCTTTATCAACAAAGTTTGTGTAATATTGTAACTCCTTTTTTATCATTTCAACAATATTCACAGTATCTTCATAAGGAGTCAATTCCATCTCAAGAAACCACTTTTTTTGGCTTATCCCTAAGAAGCAACTCCTCTTCTGTTGAAGTTTTATCATGAGATTGCAATTCAGTCACATCTTCAGGCTCTGCTTCTAGTTCTAGTTCTCTTGCTATTTTCGCCGCATCTGTAGTTAATTCCTCTACTGAAATTTTGAACTTCTCAAAGTCATTTGTGAAGGTTTAAATCAACTCCTTCCAAATTCCTGTTAATGTTGATATTTTGACTGACTCCCATGAATCGTAAATATTCTTAATGACATCTTGAATGGTGAATCCTTTCCACATGGTTTTCAACTTACTTTGCTGAGGTCCTTCAGAGGAATCACCGTGACAGCTATAGCCTTACAAAATGTATTTCTTAAATAATAAGACTTGAAAGTTAAAATTACTCCTTGATGCATGGGCTTCAGAATGGATGCTATAATAACAGGCATGCAAACAACATCCATATCCTTGTACGTCTCCATCAGAGCTCTTGGGTGACTGGGTACATAGTCAATGAGGAGTAATATTTTGAAAGGAATCTGTTTTTCTGAGCAAAAAATCTCAACTGTGAGCTCAAAATATTCAGTAAACCAGGTTGTAAAAATATGTGCTGTCATCCAGGCTTTGTTGTTCCATTGATAGAGCATAGGCAGAGTAGATATAGAACAATTCTTAAGGGCCCTAAGAGTTTTAGAATGGTAAATGAACATTGGTTTCAAGTTAAAGTCATCAGCTGAATTAGCCCCTGCAAGAGAATCAGCCTGTTCTTTGAAGCTTTGAAGTTTAGCATTGGCTTTTCTCCATCTAGGAAAGTCTTAGATGGCTTCTTCTTCTTCAGTAGAATGCTGTTTCGTCTACACTGAAAATCTTTTATTTAGTATATCCACCTTCAAGAACAATCTTAGCTAGACCTTCTGGATAACTTGCTGCAACTTCTGCATCAACATTTGCTGCTTTGCCTTGCACTTTTATGTTATGTTTATGGCTTTGTTCTTTAAGCTTCATGAAACAACTTCTGCTAGCTTTGAACTTCTGCACCTTCCTCACTTTTCTCAGCCTTCATGGAATTACAGAGAATTAGGACCTTGCTTTGGATTAGGCTTTAGCTTAAGCGAATGTTCTGGATGGTTTGATCTTCTATCCAGATCACTCAAACTTTCTCCATATCATCAATGAGGCTATTTTGCTTTCTAATCATTCACGTGTTCACTGAAGTAGCACTTTTAATTTCCTTCAAGAACTCTCCTTTGCATTTGTGACTTGGCTAACTGTTTGATAGAAGAGTCATAGCTTTTGGCTTATCTTGGCTTTTGACTTATCTTGGCTTTTGCATGCCTTTGTCACCAAACTTAATTATTTCTAGCTTTTGATTTAAACGAGATATGTGCAACTCTTCCTTTCACCTAAATACTTAGAGACAATTGTAGGGTCACTAAATGTCCTAATTGCAATATTTTTATGTCTCAAGGAATAGGGAGGCCTGAGGAGAGGGAGAAAGATGGAGAAACAGCTGGTTGGTGGATCAGTCAGAACACACACAACATTATTGATTAAGTTCACCATCTTATATAGGCATGGCTCGTGGTACCCCAAAAGAATGACAATAGTAATATCAGAAACCACTGATCACAGATCACATAATAGATATAATAGTAATAAAGTTTTTAAATATTGCTAGAATCACCAAATTGCGACACAGGACATGAAGTGATCACACGTTGTTGGAAAAATTGTACCCATAGACTTGTTTAATGCAGGGTTGCCGCAAACCTTCAATTTGTAAAAAATGCAGTATCTGTGAGGTGCAATAAAGTGAAGTGCCATAAAATGAGGTATGCCTGTATTCGAGCCAATCTGTGCTCCTATCTTTCCCTCTTCTGGAGTAGTGGTTTACTACTCAGTGGTAGCCAGAGGAGAAAGGCAGGGACTAGGCACCCCTGTGTCACATTCTGTATCAAGACTTCACATAATTCCCTATCAGTCTGTAGTGGAGCTGGGCTAGTGGGGTCAGAGAAGGCAAATACATATTTTGGGTTACGAGTAACCAGCTGAATTTGGCTCACACCTCCTTCTCCAAAACTTATGTTTGCAACCACATTCCATCAGGTTCATTTACAGAACAGATAATCTGAGTGTGCTTCTTGGGAGATGTTTCCCAGATAGCTAATGACCTGATGACCTGACTAACCTTCTTACTGGCAGCCTCTGTGAAAACCATAGAGACCAAATGACCTACTTACGTCTCAAAACAAGGCTGAGGGAAGATGGCAACAGAGATCAACCCCGGACTCTAGTTACTGCTGTTATTGCTGCTGCTTTTGCTGCTGCTGCTTCTTTGGCAGGTCTATTTCTAGGGAAATTTAGAAAGTTCTGTTTTAATCCCATCACCTTTAGTGTATAACCACACTGTTGTATTTGAGGACATGAGAACAAATTCTGAGCCCTAAAGAGAATTCTTATGTTATATTTTAAAACATTTTAAACCTGGGCACATACCCTAGAGTGCTCTCTATTTTCTAGGATTACCAGTCACCACAAGAGCCATTTGAGTGTAAGATGTATTTGTGAATGTAATTTGTTTATCTTTTTTAAAAAATTAACTTTTTAATAATTGAAGTAAAATTTTTATATGTGAAATGCATAGATCTTAAATGTACAATTCAATGACTTATAACAAATGTATACATTTGTATAACCAACAGCCTAATCAAGATACAGAACATTTTTATCAACCCAGAAAGTCCCCATATGCTCCCTTCCAGTCTCTTCCCCATCATCAACAACGGTTATTTTTATTTTTTTGGAGATGGGGGTCTTACTACATTGCCCAGGATTATTTTTCTGCTATTGAGTTGTGTGAGTTCTTTATAAGTTTTGGATATTAACTTCTCATCAGACAAAGGGTTTGCAAATATTTCCTCCCAAACTATAAGTTGCCTTTTCATTTTAATTTTTTTTCACAGTGCAGAAGCTTTTTAGTTTGAGTGTGATGTAACATCCAAAAAATTCCATTTATTTATTTTGCTTTTGTAGTCTAAGTGTGGGTGTGATATCCAAAAATCATTGCCAAGGCCTATTTCAAGGAGCTTTTCTTAGGGTATATAATTTAATATTTACCAAATTTGGAAAAATTTCAATCATTATTTCTTTAAATTTTTTTTCGTGCCCCATTCACTTTCTACTCTTTTACTGGGACCGCAGTTAGCTAAAGTGCTAGCCTAGTTGATATAACCCCATGGATCACTGAGGATTTGTTAATTTGTTTTCAATATCTTTTCTGTTTGCTTTATATTAGATCATTTTTATTATTCTACCTTTAAGTTTATTACCCCTTTATTTTATAATTTTAAATTTGTTCTTCAGTCTATATGGTGAATTTTTCTTTTGAATTATTGTTTCTTTCAGTTCTAGAATTTCCATTTAGTTCTTTGTCAGTTTCCATTTTTTTCTCCTAGATTTCTCATCTGTTATTCACTATGACCATCTTTTCCTTAATGTCTTTGGCCATATTTATAACATTAGTTGCATATATCTTTTCTCCTAATTATAACATCTGGTTCATCTCAGCATAAGAGATTTTCTTTTATTTTCAAATATGAGTCCATGTTTTTCTGCTTCTTTACATATTTAGTAATTTTTTTATCATATGCTGGACAGTGTAAATGGTAAATTTGGAGAGTCTGGATGATTCATCTTTCTTTAAAGGGATCACATGTTGTTCTGTGAGATCCTTTTGGTCCTGTCAGGCTGTTTTGTTTTTCTGTTAGGGCAGGCTTAGTTCTGTTTTGAACCTAGTCCTTTGATGAGGCTCTCATTTCAGTCATGATCCTTACTATTAAATTGTGGTTTTTGGAGGTTTTATCTGAATGCTCAATGTGCTCAGTGAGGTCTTTTCACTTAGGCTTGACCAGAAATTTAATGGTTTTCACACAGTATGACCTCTGATATTATTGCTCTTCAGCTTTCAGACGCGTAGAAAAAAGTTCCTATTAGGGCTCACAAAGTCTCTCCCTATGTATGTATATCACGGCATTCATCCAGGAAACTGCAGAAAATCCCTTCCTAGACTTCTGAGCTCCCCTCTCTATGTAACTCTATTGTCTCTAGTACTCTGTCTTGAAAATTCCATCTTCTTTAAAAGCCTGGAATTCCAATGTCTGCCTCCTCAGCTCAGCTACAACAACTACTCCCCTGCTACTCTTGGGCTCATTACCATAGCAGGTAGGTGATGTGGACAGGAAGCCAGGGCAGTCATGGGACTCATCCTGTGTGCTTTCATTCTCTTAAGGATCATAGCCCTGCTTTGCTTGTTGCTCAATTTTTGAAAACATAAACCCCATTCTATTCTTCAAATATATAATACCATAATCTGGTTTTTGTGAGTATTATGTGAAACCTGTGTTTATATTTCTACAGGGAAACATTTTTTTCTGTTATTCAGTCTTCCACAGACTCTGAAAAGTTTAGTCAGTTTAGTCTGTTTGTTAGAGAACAGTGGCCAAAGGAGTACAATATTAGATTCCATGACTTCATCCAAAAGAAAGAGAAAGTACTTGTTTAATTAGACATAAATCTAAGGTATAATGCAGAAGGATGATACCACAATATAAATTGTTAATAAATTTCCTTTGATTAGGAATTAGGTAGAAAACAAATGGAGGACAGGAGAGGCAGAGGAAATGTCAGATTATCATATTTATAAATATGCTAAAATAAAAAAGTTTTCCTATATTCTCCTGATGTGAAGAAAAAGGGTCAAATAACCGAAGCTCTGAATAAAATGACAGCTATCTCAGATATGTCTTCACATTCCTCTAGTGCGGTGAAGAAATCCAGAAGTTAATACTGTTGTTTTCCAAAGCGTGGATGCTATTTCTTTAATGTTAAAAAATAAAACTATATAAATGCAAAAAAAAAACCACCTGTTTTCAGGTATGCCAGCCAAGATGAACTGGTGACTTATTTGGAATGCTAGTTGAATTATTTGAAATGCCACCATTTCTGTGGATTTTTAAAAGGTTTATCTTCTTTATAGTACATTTTTCACAGCTCAATTACCAGACCAATTATAGTTTTCTCTTTTTCTTTTTTCTTTTTTATTGCCACTCAGGATAGGAAAAAAAAAGAACATTGGTGACAGTCATCTCATTTATGGAAGGCTTTCAACATTACTGATTAGAATGCTCTTCAGCAAGTTGACTTGCCAATGACATACTATAAAACCAGCTTTTCTGATTAGAATCTTCATGGCAATGGAAATATTTCCTACAAGTGGAAATACACAAATGTGAGTTGACTTGCTGAGTAAGAGACAAGAGGTCTCCTTCAGGAGTAGATCTTAGATCCATTGTTTCTTCTTAAAAATTTTCATGAATGTGGAGAATGGAGCATGTTCCTGGGTGTTATGGGAAAGCAACTGAAATTAAAAATTACATAGGTTCTTAACACATAGTTAATAAATACCAATTCAAAAATCAGGATTTGTTTGATTAGATTGCAATATGGTTAATCATATTGAATTTGTCCTGAAAAAGACCTAAAATCAATCTATCTGTCTATTTATGTCAATTCATGGGCAGGCATAACATGAGTGAATCGAGAGCTCAGAAGCCATAAAATTGAGAATTGAGTGCTATGGTAGTGCACAGAGAGGAGAATAACCACACAGGGCCAGAAAGAGAAGGATCACTCTTACTATCAAGCTAATATTGAGGTTATGACTTTTTATGATGTGATAAAAGCAGAAAGAATAAATCCATGTTTGGAAGTCTGTTCAGAATGTTATATTTATATTGTTAGAGACACAGAGTGTTGTCTGAGAAGCTATCTTATTCAAAGGTGTGTCTGGTATTTGCCAACCTGTTCATATCCTTTTCCTCATGCATGGACTGCTTGATTCCTTCACTTGCAAGTTTAGTCCTGTCTCCAGCTCTTAGGATGATCCTCAGGTCTCAATGTCCTCTCCCTAAAAATGGGAAAGATCAGGTATAATAGGTTTCCAGATCTTTGGGGTTGGCTCATGATGGGCTGGCCCTGGCAAGAATATCCAAGGTGATACAGAAGTTAGGAGAGTCCTCAGGGGAGTCCTCGCCTGGGACAGGAGATTGAAATGCAGATCAGGAGGAGCAAGACCATAAATAATGTTTAGGTATAAGAGATAGGCACTGGGGAGATGGAATAACAAGTAGAACTGAACAGATCTTTGGCTATTGCTGCATCACTTTATGGGTACGTGGCTGATGGGTACGTTTGGCTGGCTGAACTATCATAATAAGGACTTTGGCAAGAATATTTTTTCTCATAAGCTCTAAGATTGCCCCCAAATAGAGTTCAAATTCAAATTACTTTGCAGCAAGTGATCTGCTGCAATCCTTGGTATACACATTATACCAGTGTGTATACCAAGAGAAGTTGGGACAGTTTCTGAACAGCACAGGGTATTAAATTGAAATGAAGTCATTTTCTCAGCCATCTAAAAATCAGGCCAGTTTTACAATATCAGCTCTTGGGTTGTCCATGATCCAATGTGCTTCATAGATATAAAACTACACACTAAAATTGCCATAAAAATCTTGGTCAAGATGATTGGGCCAAGTTTATAAAATTGTTGAACCTGTTTGCTTTACAGATTTCTTTTTAAAATAGCAATTGAAGAGATAAATGCTTTCTGCACTGTCAACCTCTCTACCATTGCATCCTTATATTACTGTACCTATGTATCTGTATCTGATCTGTTTCTGTGTCTATTTCTCTAATAGGTGGTTGAGTTCCTTGAGGACCCACCTTTGTATTTTCAGATCATGCATGGTGATCTATTCTTATTTGGTGGGGGTATAGACCAATAGCTCTCCTCCAAAATTTGTTTTCCTTTTCTTTGACTACATAGCTAGATTTCAGCTATCTGTGAGTAATTTGGCAGCACACTAAGTCATGAGTGGATTTGCCTTAATTTAGTACTTTGATCTCAAGACAGGAAAACCAAACTACACCCATTGTATTATAAACAAATGACATCAACAACATCTGCAAATTCTCATTGACATGGATAAATATGGTGTCACTTATAAACCTGGTTGAGCCACCATCGCTTTATGAATATATTCAAAGACATTTTTCTCTAGCAGCTTACATGAATAAATGTTGAAATACAGATTTTTAAAACATTTTTTAAATTTCAGCATATTACAGAGGTACAAATGTTCAGGTTATGTATATTGCCTTTGCCCCACCTGAGTCAGAGCTTCAAGTGTGTCCATCCCCCAAATGGTGTGCACTGCACCCATTAGGTGTATATATACCCATCCCCTCCTTCCCCCTCCCACCTGCCTGACACCCGATGAATGTTAGGTAATGATATCTTTGGAAGGGTTATAATGTAAAATATGTGAATTTTAACAATAGAGTTTTATAAGCAAAAATCTGCCTTTCTCATATGAAAGACTATATAGCAGAGTGTGTTATCTCCAGTCAAAGATGTTTTCTAGTCCTTTCTCCCTTTCTTGCTTCTGCACTTTTCCTTTATGTACATTTCCCCTTCCAGAAATACATTGTTAGTTCATATTCTTTCTCTTAAAAATTCTACTCAATATTCATTTCTGGCAGTAAGAATAGTCTAGTCTAGGAAGAGCATATTTGTCAGTATAAATCACATTTGATCTTTCCAATTTTTCTATTTATTCTGAGAGTCTTCTAGACCCTGAGTATATATAATGGTCCTTGGGACAAAATCAGCTTGTTGGAAAATTGGACAAATAGTGTACAAACCAGCAGAAAATATTCTAAGTATAAAAAAATATGATTTAAGGATTGAAATAAATGATGACATTAATGTAAAAGTCTATTTTTCTTCAGCCAAAACAATTAACTTCATTAACAAACACTTATTGAGTTGACATAGTGGGTTTGAAAATAATGACAATAATAAAAAAGCTTTTATTTAGTTTCACATCAATGATATTAATTTAATTGATTCTAAGCCCATTATTTCCAAACTCAATACTTTAAAAAAAATTAACTTCATAATTTTTAATTCATAAATAAATCTTCTGTGTTTTTAAGCAATAAATAAAGCTCCTGTGCTTTGATAGGTCATGCCTCTTAATTTGCAAATGATCCATTTTCTACCTTTTGATTATAGCTTATATCCAGGTTACATTACATTGCGACAAATCGCATTGCAATGAAAGCTCCCTTCAGACAGTACAGCAAGGCCCAAGGAGATGAAACAGCTGTGCAGGATGCTTTCAGAGAACTGTAAGTGAGTTGGTACTCTTTCTGCACAAAGGGTGAGGCAGACAGGGCCTGGCCATGAGGCAGAAGGGGTAGCGGGAAATCATAGAGTACCTTGGAGGTGGACATAAGCACAAAAGCAGACCAGGGGATCAATTACAGAGTCCAAATTGAGAAGCAAAGGCTTCAAAAGCCAGGAGGGCTCTGATAGACTGGAAAACATTTAGGGAACCAAGGGCCTTGTCCCTCTGTGGGGTAGAGGAGAAGGAACAGTGAGAGAGCTGCAAGGAGAGTATGGGATAATCTGAGTGTGGAGCACCTGAGATTAAGGAGCCTGATAGGGACTCGCTGTATGGGAGGAGAAGGTCCAGAATGTCCCTGGGTAGAAGGGGCTTGAAGGGCCTGGAAGTGAGGGTCACTGAAGCCCAGGAAGTTCAAGTACTCATGTACTGGCTGGCTTGTTCAAATGTACTTTGCAATTTCTCAGAATGGCGTCAGGAGGTAGAATCGAGGAAAATTTTAAGTTGGATTCTGAAGTAGTCAATGAATTTGAGGTAATAATCTGGAAATGACTTGATCATGGTTACATGAGAGAAGGAGACTTGGCTTAGCTAGATGTCACAGACTTTAAAAGCAAAAGATTCTCTGTGTGTGGGAGTTTCTGTGCAGAACACAGGGCCTCAGAGCACCTCACAGTTCTTGGGACTTGCTGGGTACCTCCTACTTACCAGAGGAAGGTTACCCCTGAAGCCCTAATAGAACTGGGTTAAGGTCATCATACTCTTCAGTCTTATCTGGATGTTTGGTGTGTCTACGCAGACGCCACAATGAAAAGATTTTGCCTGCATTTTGTTACACTACACTTCACCATACATTTTAAAAATGAGATTTCTTATTCAGAAAATATTTTTCAATAACAAATTATTCCCTTTAATACAAAAAGTACTGGTGAAAATTATCTTCTTACAATTATAATTATGAACTTAATGAAGCTTTTTCAACAAATCAAAGAACTTTCTCTGCCCCATCGTTTTCCCTAGGTCTCTTACATAAATGTCATGATGCTTAGATAGTTCACAGCCCTGAACATTAGTACTGATCCTGGGAGCCAGTTCATTCCAATTTTTTTTTTTTTTGCAGGAAACTTAATTATTATTTTTTTTAACCTTAAATTTGGTAAAGTTAGTTTTACTACACAGAGATATGAATTTTGCTCACCATAGAAATAAGCCCCATGTCTAGGACAAATTCTTTAGTGTTAAACATCTAGATCAAAAGCAATCAAAATATTGAATCTGCTGCAAATTTCTAGATATTGACTGCCTGTCTTTTATAGATAAAGCATCTAATTGATTGATTATTCATTTTTTAAAATTTGTTCATTTTTTAAATTTTTTTTAGAGGTGGAGTCTCATTGTGTTGCCCAGGCTAGTCTCAAACTCCTGGGCTCAAGCAATCCTCCTGTCTCAGCCTCCCAAAGTGCTGGGATTACAGGCATGAGCCACCATGCCCACTTTGATTATTCATTTTAATTTGAATATTTTGATGTCCTGCAATTACATATTCTCTTTTCTCAACCTTCCCAAATTGAATCTAGTCCTATACTGTTGAGTTTCTGAGAACCATCTTGACTTAGATATCTCAGGTAGCTTTCTCAAACTCCTTCTGCTTGCTGGTGTTAATGAAAAGGACTCAATTATTTACTTAGAGGTTTTCTCTGTTGCACTGTTGTTCTTATGGAAAGCACTGATTGGTTTTAATATCTAACACTGTCTGTGTTAGATAATAATTCTACCAACTCTGAACAGTTGCTTTTTTAGCAATGTGATTTTTGCCTTATCTGACCTCCATATTTCATTATCACTCCTGTTATTAAACTTTATAGTTTTACATGCTTATATTTTTGCAAAAGTATTGTTGCTAACATTATCATATTTTATCCTCATTGCATCCCTTTGAGGCAGAATAAATACTTTTCTGCCCAGTTTACCAATAAGGAAACTGTTACACACAGAGATAAGTAATTTTCCCATTTCTACAGATACCGTTGGCAGGACTGAGGCTATAAACTGAGTCTTCAAGGAAGAAACTAGAAAGGAACTTCCTCTCCTGTTTTATACAACAATGGTGCAGATTTGGCTCACATAATCTTTTAATTCAAAATTTGGTTGATTTAAAGACTTATTTTGGTCCATTATCATGTCAAGTCTTTTAGGACTCACTAAAAAAAAAAAAACTTAAAAAAAAAAAACCTAAACTGTGGATGTTTTTGAAAAGAATCTTTAGCTACAATCTTGAATCTAAGAAAGACGATATACCTTCCCGAGGTATCTTTGAACTTAAAAGAATAAAACATGTCTAAAATTATTCTAAAATGAAGGCAATAAGATAAGTAAATAAAATGAAGACAATAAAGGAAGACTTTACAGCCTGATACAGACTAAAACAGCCTCCATGTGTCAGGGTGTGGTGAGTTTTTTTTTTTTTTTTTTGATAGTGAACATCTATTAAAGGGCATAAAAAGTCAGCCACCTCCACATTCATTTTTAAAAGATAATTTTTAGATTTTGCTTCAAGACACATAAAATATTCATATTTATACTCATTTTTCATAAACTGATATGTCCCTCTGTCAGAGATGCTTGAGAGGGTATTCACATGGCTACCTGTGATCATTAACAAGTAGAACACCCATATTCTTCATGTACCACTTCATGTCCTCTCAAAATGACTATGCAATGAAGTTACCATAGTTAAATCATGAAAGTTAAGAAAGGATTGATTTTTAAGACCCCGAGCCAGGGGCAAAAGTAGGCCACCCAAAGGCAACAAAATTCCCTCATTTTGTTTTGATTTTTTTCCCCCTACATTGCCATTTATTGCTAGCCTTGGCAAATTTGTTATTCCTCATTAAGAATCAACTTTATTGAACTGGAAATCTCATCCTCTTACTATTTATTAATATAGTTTTCTAAGAATCCTCCTGCTTTGGTTGGTAGCTGTTCAGCTGGGTTTAAATGTGATGCACTTGTTGGCTGTTTAGCCCCATGGGGACCATGCTGAGACAGACTTACTCAGGCTTCCTTTGAACACAGAAATGAAAATCAATAAACAATTTGAACTTCTTCGAGGAGAATTTTTCTCCTCTAATGAATATACAAGCTTGGTTACAGCTTAATTCAAAGATTGAATTTAGTGAGTGTTTTTGCCTGCACCATAAGCATGACAAACAGAAGCCTCAAATGACATGCCCCATAGGGAGAATTAATGTTTTTAAAAAAATCATCTCTCCCATCCCAAGCCCACATAAAAATGAGACAACTCAACTGTAATAATATTTATTCACACCAGAGTCTTGACAAATGGCCCAGTGAGTGCCCAGTGATAAAATTTGTGCCATCTATACACGAATAGTTTTCAAAGCAAAAAATATACAAACCAAAAAAAAAAAAAGAGAGAGAACTCAATCAACTCAAACATGTGAATATTTTTATCAGTTAAGATTTTTTGTATTTCAAGTGACAGAAAACTCAACTTTAGCTTTGGTTAAGTCTAGATACTGAGGCATATGTGATGTTATTGTACAAAGATCTGCTTCTTCGCTTCTCTCTATTCTTCCCCTGGTGGTATCAACTTCTTCCTCAGTCTCCACATAAAACCAAGATGTTTCCACGTGACAGCAAAATGGCTTCCAAGGAAAGGAGTTAAGCTTTTTTCTCACAGTAGTTGAAAAAAAGCCCAGATCCGGGCTTTTGAATAGGGTTCTGAATAGGGTCCGATGCTGATTCTTATCTCTGAGCATGGAATTAGGATGTACTGATTAATTTAAGGCCACAGAGATCACATTCTGACATTAAAAAGGAGATTCACACCCATTCAAAGCAAGTCTTGAAGTGTCTGCGAGAGGTGGTTTCTCAGAAGAAATGTGAGGTATTTTAACAAAACACTGGTGAGAGAGCACGGTATGACCAAAACCACCGATAGAGGCAGGTAAAACAAGTGTGAGGAATGTTGCAAAAGTTAGTTCATGCTACTATTAGAGCCGTCTAGAAGTGTGGTGATAAGTTGTCCTGTACCCATAATTTATCACCGGAAGCTTGTAATATTAAGCACACAGGTTAATGAATGTTAACATTTTTAAAAGATGTAAGAGTAAAGATGCAACTATATAAACACCAAGCCAATACCACAAATCAAACTAAAATTACTGCTTTACTTACAAATGAGATCTATTATTAAATACCTATAAAAATAAGATTTCATACTTCTTGTTGTAAATGACTCCACAGCCATTAGTGTCCTTTTTATTTATAGTATATATAGTATTTTATATACTATTTTTATATACTATTTTATATACTATATTTACTAAATATTTATAGTATTTTATCATTAAGTTTCTGGCATTTCTGTATGGTTTAGCAAGCAGCATAGTCACTGGAGCCATGAAATGTTGCATTTTGTACTCCTCCTTCTCCCCTGTGGTTTTCCCTGGTGAAAGACAAGGGGCATGCAGAGATGGGAGCTTATTGGACTGACCTCTTTTCACCTGTGTAAATCAAGAGAAAACATCCTTCTGCTTGTTGATGACAAAGCCAGTTGAAAAAACCCACAAATGAGATAATTCAGTTGATTAATGCCAGATGATGGTTTTGGGGTTTTATGGGTGAAAATAAACCACATATCTTCTTGAGCCTGGAGAAAATATCAGTTCTTTATTCTACTCCTAGATTCTTGCTTTGACTCACATCCACTGTGAGTATCTGTGGTGATTTTAAAATACATCCACCAATTCTTCAATACCCCTCTCTCTAAATGGTGGAGCCTAATGTCTACCCCCTTGCACGTGGGCTGGCCTTATTGACTCATTTTTTAACAAACAGAATATGGGAGAAGTGATGGTATCTCTGTCTTAGGTCATAAAAGACATTGCAACTTCCTTCTTGCTCTCTGTCCTTTGGGTCCCTAATTCTGCAAGAAGCCACTGGCCATGTCATAGTAACTTCAGTAGCCATAAGAAGAGGTCCTTCTATTAAGAAACTAAGCCTTCCTGCCTACAGCCAGCAAGACATACGTTTCCATCCTCCAGGCATGCGAGTGCACTATCTTGGAAGTTAATATTCAATCCCAGAGAAGCTTTCATTTCACAACCTCAGCATACATCCTGACTTCAACCTCAAGAGAAACCTTTAACCAGAACCACCTAGCTGAGCTGTTGCCAGATTCATGACCCTCAGAAAACGTGTGAGAAAATAAATGTTTGTTGTTTTAAGCCACTAAATTTGGAGATAATTTTTTATGCAGCAATAAATAGCTAATTTAGTATCCAACCTTATTTCCGATTGCTCATCAAGATGCCAACTCTCCTAACATGTATCAACCAATAAATTAGACAGTCAACCAACTGAACACATATTTCCTAATCACTCCCTCCATGCCCACTATCATTGCACATTTAACCTCAGCACCTTCCTGGTCTATTTTCCCAGACAAATCCTATCTGAACTCACTTCTCCCTTCTTAAAGTTTCTGATTTTCTAGTCAGTAACATACAGTTTAGCCCAAAATCTTGCTTTAATTGGTTTATATATATTATATCTGGCCATCTCCCCAAAGGGCAGAGGTATTCCTATTTTTAAAATACTTCTAAATGCATTTTTGGACTTGATAAGTCTTGATTAATTGAAAGAGAAAGTTGGTTCCTTAAAATTGCTAGACTTCCAGGGCATTTAAATATTAGTAGCTCTATCTGATTTGGAGCAAGTGCTATGTTGCAGTTCTAGGCAGGGAACAGCCTGTTTTGCCCACATCTGCCTCCCTGCTTTACCTCTGCCTAGAGCGGAGGTCAACAGATTTTTCTATAAAGGACCAGAGAGTAAATACTTTAGCTTTGCCAGGCATACGTGATGCTTAACTTTGCTGTTATGGTGTGAAAGCAGTGATAGACTATGAGTAAATGAATGGATGTGACTGTATTCCAATAAAACTTTCTTTACAAACACAAATGATAGGCCAGTTTTGGCCCATGAGCAATAGTTTGTGAAGCCACGATCTAGGGTGGTATTTCTCAACATTCTCACATCAAAAGAATCATCCAGAGAGCTTGTTTTAAAATAAACACACCCACCTGCAAAAATGCCTCTGACAATCCTTATAATCTGACAAATTTGGAAAACCCAGGGAAAAAAATCCTTTATTGTGTTCTTTATCCCAGGGATGCTTTCACAGAGATGTGAAGGAGGAATCAGAAATCACATGTCGTGATGACTGGGATTTCTGTGATTTTGCAAGGCCACATGCCTCATCTTAAGGACTGACTATTAGGTTTCTCAGAACACACATCTACGATTTTTATGGGAAGGAAGACCAACAATGGTTAAAATGATCACTTCCCCATTTCATTAAAGAAAGTTTAATGTCCCAAGAAAATCTGGACTTTTCACTTGGATCTGCTATTTTAAAGGATGTAGTCACCCTAATTACTCTTCTGTAAAATGGGTAATTTTCTTAAAAAGATAGTTTCTTTGCAAGATTAAGATTTTGATGATACGGAATTCAGATACATAATATGCAACTACATATAGAGCAGAAACACTTAAATCTGATCTTTGCAGTCCTTGTGTGGTTTATCTATTAAAACCAAAATTATAATTGCAGTTTTTGAATGAGTTTCCTATAGGCATTCTAGGCCCATCCTAGTCCAATTTAGTGAGGTATATAGTAAGTAGGATTGCCTCCCCTTCCCTTTTGCATGAGTAATTTTGTTTTATAATTTCAATAAATATGACCATAAACTAATCTTACTAATTGGCCCAATTCTCCCACACAAATCTTTGGGTATATCTATCATAGACGTATTAATAGATATGTATAGAGTATGGTTTGATTTCTCAAACCAGACGATATTGACATTTTAGAGCAAAAATATTTTTGTTGTGGTTGGGACTATCCTGTGCATTTTAGGATATTTAGCAGCATCCCTAGCCTCTATCTGCAAAATTCTAGCAGCACCTCAAATTGTGACCATCAGAGATGTCTCCAAACACTTCCAAATGTCCCCAGGGTGGCGGATGTCAGGGGAAAGCAATCACCCCTGGTTAAGAATCACTGATCTAGGAAGCATGGATAAGCAAAGCAGAAGATAGAGACAGCTTTCCTTTAATCTTATATTAAATTCCTGCCCTCAAAAATTTTCCTGAAATAAATAAGCAAAAGAAGGATTCATTCAAGTGTAATTATTCAGGTAATTGACACAGTTCTCTTTACATGTGTGAATACCAACAGCTCTTCTGGGAAAACTGTTCAAGGAATCAAGTCTTCAGGAACACCTGAGGGACCATCATTTGTGGGATCCCACGGTAATGATTTTATAACTCCCAGATGTTAGAAAAACCATTTGCACACACTGACCCAGGCTCACTGCATTTTAACCAGCTTGCACCCAGAGAATTCGAGGGAGTATGAGCAAGAACTGGGCAGCATGCACCATCTGGTGTTTTAAAAAATGTATACCATAAGCCCAATTAAGAACTTATATTTAGACTATTTTATGAATGGGCTTATTTTGAATGAAATAGGAGAAGGCAAACCCAAAAATAAATGAGCTGGCTTAGAATTTTTTTCTTACATTGAATTTTCTAATACATTATTTTATAGTAATAGGATTTTAGAATATAACCTAAGACATGCTATGGGCTGAATTGTGTCCCTTCCCCAAATTCACACTTTGAAGTCCTAATGCTCAGCACCTCAGAATGTAATCATGGTTGGAGATAAGGTCTTTAAAGAGGTAATTAAGTTAAATGAGGTGTTTAGGGTGGGCCCCAATCCAGTGTTACTGGTACCGTTATAAGAAGAGGAGATTTGGATACAGACTTGCACATATAGGGGAAACACCACGTGAGGACAGTATGGGAAGGGAGTCATCTGTAAACCAAGGACAGAGACCTCAGAAGAAACCAAACTGCTGACGTCTTGAACTTCCAGCCTCCAGAACTGTGAGAAATAAATTTCTGTTGTGTAAGCCACTCAGTCTATGGTATTTTGTTATGGCAGCCATAGAAAACTGATGTAGATGCCATGCATAACATTGAGCATGTACTAGGATCACAGTAAATCATTATAGTTATTGATACTATTATCATTTCATTAATATTATTTTCAACTAATTTTCAAAAACATATACTGAGTGTCTACTCAATTTCAGATATTTTGCTATCTGCTGGGGATACAAAGGTACATAAAACAGTGTCTATACTACAGTAGAGGAGAAAGGCAAGCCAGTTGAGAATATAAATATAAAATAGCTCATTGAAAATGCAAAATTAGGTGTGTGACATTAGAGAAGCCCATGTCCACAACCCCTTATCTTCAACATCAAAGTCTAAAACTGGAAGTTTTTTTCATAACTTCTTTGATAGCAAAACTTGACCTGAACTGAACTCATTCGCTGGCAAGACTTGACCTTAAGCTATTAAGGTCTTACTTGATCCCACTTAGGGTGAATATTTGTATGTTTCCATTACATTGGCTCTTTCTTTGCAGCCCCCCAGGAAGTCATAGCTCTGTGGTCCTCTGTCACTCTGACTGGCTTCTCTAACTTCCCTGCCTCACAGTTCCTTCCCCTCCCTCTCTATGCCCTGGGATTTCACCTCCACAGTAAAGCATCAAAGTTTAATTCCTATCTCAGTCTGTATTTTCTAAAGGACCAGACCAAAGATTATTGCCACTAGGTTTTAAAAAACATATCTACAGGATGGGATTTTGGAATGGGATTCCCAGTTTGTCTGAAAGTAACAGGGAGCCCAGTGTGGGTGCTGAGCAGGATTGAATAAGCCCTGGCAGGCAGCAGCATCACAATGAACACAACTGTGGTTAACTGGGTGAGACGCAAGTGAAGGAAAGGGCACTGGGAAATCAATTAGCTGAGGCACTTAGTGTTATGGGAGCAATTATAGTTATAAAGTTTGGGGAGGGCGACATTTTGATGGAGTTGGAAGTTTTCAAAAAATAAAAATAAAATAACAGGTTAAAGGTAATTTGCTGTTAACATAAAGCACTCTCTAAAAGCCACAGTTTCTATGGAAAATTTGAAAATGACTCATCTCATGCAGCTACGAGGCAGACTATGCTGAAAATCAGATCCATAATTTGAGTCAGAAGATGATAGGATTGCAGAAGACTAAATGCAAATAGCTTTGACAGGCCTCCTGTCACAAAGTCTTGCCTCTGAGAGGGGAAAAGTGGGAGTCTGAGATCCAGCATGAGAGCATTTGGGACAAGTCTGAAATCTTGAGCCCCTAGTTTCCCCTAACTGTCTGGACCAACGGAAGCAGACTCTGCCTTATTGCAGGAAGAAAATAGCCTCCCTTTTCCTGGAGATCATGCAGTGACCTCTTGTGAACTAGCTTCCTTGTAAGGTGATACCCGTTATCCTCAAGTCCCACTCACCCCACCCATTACTGCCTCTAGGTTGATAAACAGAGTCATCAAGCAAGAAAGTCCAAGACTGTCTCTGGGAAGACATAGCCTACATGCCAGAGGAATTACAGGAATTGGAGGAACACGTGTGGTAAGTGGAGGATTATATTTTGGAGATGTTAGAACAGAGAAGGGAAGAAAGAATGTAGGCTAAACAGGAAATGATTCATTGACATGGGGACATTCAACCATGACTCAGGGTTCAATGTCTTGAAAAGGACCCCTGGCACTACACCTAATGGTTTATCAAGATAGCTCTTGAAGCCTTAACTCAAAGACGGCCTACATTAAATGAAATGGAGATGCCAGAACTTCCTTTGTTCTGCGGGAGTAAGGCTGGAGTATCAGGGAAGTGGAAATTTTGGATAACTATGTAGGATCTGAGAGCTTACCACCTATGTTCTCTGAGAGATAACAAAAAATGCACCAGTTGTGGATGTTGGGGTGGAGGACCCTAGCAGTTCTGAAAAGCTCACTATTGGCTATCCTCCGCAGGTCAAGTTTGACAATAAGAAATACTAGTATAAAACTGAGCCCACTAACATCAATGGTGTTAAATAATATCCTAGAATGGCAGAGGCCAAGTGGCAACTGCTAATCATCAAAGACTGCATACAGGTACGGACCATAAAGGCATCCAGGCCCGAGTGGCAATCAATGTGCCTGACCTGAAGGAACTATGGTAGTCCTAGGGGGGAAATAGAAAGGCAGCCCACAGGCTGTTGCTCAGTTTGTGCAACAATAAAATTGAGAACTGAGCAGAAGGTTGATATCAGTCACCACAAAGGAAAATTCTGCGCTCTCACTGAGTTTTCAAATCTAAGTCAGCTTACTCGTGGGGCCCATTGATTGAAGAGGAGGCCAGGTTCCCCAGAAGAAGGACTTTTAAATGCCAGCACAAGTATATGCAGTAAATATTCTTTCAATCTTTTTCCCAGCGGGATCTGCAGCCATTTACTGTACGCTCCAGACAAAGGGGACTACACAAACATTTTCAAGACTATAAAAAGGGTACTAAGCTGTCCTTGACCCCAGAGTAACTGCAGTGCCACTGTGGTTGTTTGGTTACAGTAGGGAACTCATGGTAGCCAAGTGATAAATAGAGATGTGGTCTGCATCCATTTCATATTGGCACCAATAATTCCCATTCCCACTTTGCACTTTCCAAAGGTATAGTTGGGTTACTTATACTTAGCAATATATAAAAACTCTCACATTTGTTCTCTGACATGGGAATAAGGGTCATTATTATAGGAAAATGACCAAGTGAAGGTTCCTAAAAATTCCCCTCCCACCTCCCCACCAGAGTCAAGATAATAAATCAGAAGCAAAAACACATTCCTGAAGAAGGACATACATTAGTAATGTCATTCATACTGGAAAGATACAGGCATGATGGTCTCTCATCTACCCGTTTAATTCACCTATTTAGTCTCTGCAAAACATAATGGATCTCAACAGATAATAGTCAACTTTCATAAATTTAGCTAGTTGGTAGACTCAGTTGCATCTATTGTGCTGAATATAGTATTGTCACTTAACAAGATGAGCACAGCCTCTTGTACTTGGTATGTAGGTATTGATCTGACAAATCCTTTCTTCTCAAAACTCAGTAACAGGGAGGATCAAAAGCAGTTTTCACTTACATGGCAAGGACGAGAGTGTATCTTCATTATCTTATTCCTGAGCTGTGTTAACTCTCCTGCCTTTTGACGTAATATAATCACTGGGACCTCAATCATCTTGATATTGCATAATATATCATACCAGTCCACTCCAATGATGATATCACACTAACTGGTCTTAAGAAGCAGGAAAAGGTAAGTGTGCTATTGTCCTCATAAAACATTTGCATGCTAGAGAATGAGAGAAAACCATCTATATTCATGAATCTTCATTGGTGAAGATTTTAGGAATTCAGTGGTCTTGGACATGCTGGGACATCTCCTCTGGGATAAAGAACAAATTGTTGTACCTTGTTCCTTCTGCTGTTAAGAGATAAGCTCAATGTCTGTTGGACCCCTTTGAATTTTGGAAGCAATATTATAGTGCATTTGGGAATATTGCTACAACGTATTTTGAAGTAAACAAGAAATGTTTGCATTTTGAGTGAAACTCAGGCAAGAAGGAGCTCTGTAATGAGTTCCATGTTGTGGTGCAAGCTTCTCTGATGCTTAAGGCCTTATGATGCTAGGACTTTCTATGATGGATAAGATTGCTGTATGATATCTCTAGCAAGCCCCTGTAAGAGAGTCAAAGTTCAAAACCTTAGGATGCTGGGATAAGACTATGCTGAATGTGCCAAGTACCAGTCAACATTTGTAAAACCACTCCTGATTTACTAACTGGCCATAGTAGACACTGAGATCTCTCTATGGGGCTCAAATGACTCTTACCTGAGTTACCCATCCTGGACGCAATATTAATGGTTTCACCTATTTACAAAATTGGGTAAAAAGAGCAGCTATTTATTATAGAATATAAGTGATGTGTTCAGAACAAAGTTCAAGCAGATCCCAAAAGCCACAAGTAAATTATCGGAGAGGCAGCCCATACTACCTTGTCACCTACATGCAGTGTTCCACAGTGGCACTTCTCTCAATCCACACCATGACCTCATTGGAGGTGAGTGTGTGTGTATGTGGGGTGGGAGGAGCTGATTTCCCTATGGCTAACCAAGAGAAAAGAAAAGGGTGTAGGCATAGTTTATAAATGGATAGGCACAATGTTGGCTTTCACTAAAAATGGACCATCACTGCATCACAGCCCCACCTAAGGGAGCCCTGGAGCATAACAGTGAAAGAAAATCCTCCCAGCAGACAGGGTTTTGAGAAGTACCCTTTGTTGTATACTTGTGTGGAAGGAGGTGATCTGAAGTCTGAAATGCAGATACACATCATTTCCTAGGCAGGAACAAATGATGTACCTGATTGGTCAGGGGCCTGGAAAGAGTAATACTTGAAGATAAGTAATAAGAAGGTCTAATGAAGAGTAGGAAAGAGTTATGTAATTGGACATATGGGGGTGGGCCCAAAACATGAAAATCTTTTGTGTCTCAGATGAATGTCCACCAAAGAATACTATCTCTACTATGGTAGAGATTCTCATTATCCTGCAGGATGGATGGAATAGCCTTCCCTAGGGATGTCAGGCAGCCTTTTTTTCCCACACAGTCATGTTATCGCAATGGGTCTATGAAGAGAATGACCATGGTGACCAGGATGGAGACTCTTCCAGGCTAGGCATGGGCTCTCTTTCACCAAAACTGATCTAGCTGCTGACACTGCTGAGTGCTGCTAGTGGCATATAGCAATGCTGAACCCCTGATATGGTACCCTTGCCTAACCAGCCAGCCAGTGGTAAGTCAATTCCAGTAGACCCTCCTACTTTGAAAAGGCAGAGATTCATTTTTACTCAAATTGATATATAATATGATTATGGATTTTTCTTCTCCGCCCTTAGTCTGCTGCCAGCCAGACACTTACAGAATCTGAGAGCTTACAGAATGCCTTAGCTATCAACATGATAGCCCATACACCATAGCCTGAGACTAAAGGACTACTATATAGCAAAGTTGTGATAGTGGTTTTATGACTGTGAGATCCACTTGTTTGACCATGTTCCTCATCATCCCAAAACAGCCAGCTGTTGAAGGTTTAACTAAGGTACAGCTGGGGGACATCCTTTAGGGCTAGGTGCTACCTTCTAGCATGCAGTATACTCATTGAACCAAAGGATGATGTATGGACTTGTGTCTTTAACATTAGAATATGTGAGTTTGGGAACCAAAGAATGAAAGTTGGAACAACCCCTCTCTCCAACACACCCAATGACTCACTTGTGTATTTTGTACTTCACACACCTACAGCCTAAGACTCTACCAGGATAAAGTCCTGGTTGTCAGAGGTCAATCACTTCCTCTGGAGGAAACAGTAAGAATTCCTCTGAACTGGAAGTTTTGACTATCACTTGGCCACTTTGGGCTTCTCATGCCATCATGTCAGCAGGAGTTGCTGGAATAATTGTAGCTGATTATCATGAAGAGCAATTGACCCTGATTACCGTAAGAAGTTCGGCCTGCTACTATACAATGCAATTAGGGAGAAGTATGTCTGGATCCCAGGGGAATCATTTTTTAAATTTGCAGGACCAGTAATACTGTTAATGGACAATTACAGCAATTGCAACCCAATAAAGAAGGGCAACTAATGTCTCAGATTCCTTGGGGATAAAGGTTTAGGTTAGCCCCTCAGGCCTTAGGTCTTTCAGGAGTTTGAGAAGGATTATTGCCTTGCAGAGGACTGAGACACTGTCTGGGCTTTTGACTCTTTTCTTAGGAAGAAATAAAGGTGCCTATTTATACACACACACACACACACACACACACAGTGGAGGCCCTATATTGCAGTATGGGAACTGAACATAAATTGGGAGGGTATAAGTGTGTCCAAGTGGCCCACAGCACACCTTTATTAAGCATATGTTATTTGCATAGATTCTCTTTGCCTTACCTGCGTCCTAGAACCTTTACTACTTGTTCTGCTAGAGCTACCCTTTGACCTAAATTTGTGATTCTACAACCTGAGCCCTATCAACCATATACCCAGAGTTTCTGACTTCTCCATCTACTTACTGATTGGATGACATATCACATCACAGAGTGAAGAATCTAACTTCTTAAGCAGCTGTCTAAGGGGCCCAATTATATGCCCAGAAGTGCAAGGTTATCTACTTATGGGGTAAAATTTGACTAAAGGGGGAAGGCGATGAGAAGGAGTTAAGTAGATAAATTCCTTCTCTCTCAAAAGACCTTATTACAGGCATGGTTTTTGGATAGCCTGTGAGAATCCACCCTATGCAGCCTAATTAGCGGTATAATGGAACTGACCCTTGTAGTTTATCAGAGAGCCGATTGTATGCATCTCTTCCCAACTCCACGTTGTGATGTCAGTTTGTTAGCTTAAAATCAACCGTGGTAGGAGTATTTACACCATGGGAATTGGCAAACACTACACTCCCTGGAGAGCTGGTTGTCAAATATTTACTCTGCACACCACTGAACCTGAAGTACACATCTGCTGAATGACTGGGTGTGTCTCTCCATGGTTCATCATGAAGCAGCAGCCCTACTGTAATGCCTCACCTCACATTGCCACCCATCCTTCCCCGCTGCATTTCCCTTTGGTTTTGCTTTCTTTGCCATTGTGTATCACTTCCCAAATAAATTATCAGCCTTTAATCTCTGCTCAGCCTCTGTTTACTAGGAAACCTAGACTAAGACAGGAGTTAAGTGGCATTTAGTAAAATGATTTCAGCATTTTTTTTTTTTTGCCTCTGGCAGCCAAACTGGGGCTCCTTTATTCTCAGGGACAGGAACCACTGAACAGGGTTTATTTACACCAGGAACCCAGACCCTGCAGGCTCAAGGCTCCCCCTCCAGTTGGTGCAGAAGGAAGAGCTGGCCCCCTCTTCCTGTGCCCTGGAGCCCCAAGCCATGTGTCAGGAGGACAGGGTTCCACTTCACACAGTGACCTCAGCTTTGCTTTTGGTGCTCAGGTGCTAGGGCCGTCGGTCCACACTGCCGTAAAGGCCGGGGGTGCTGCGGGCTGAAAGCCTTGGGATTTCAGCTCTTTCTTGATTCCTTGGGGCTAGGGGATGTTGTGGAACTCATGTATATGCTATGGAAACTTTCTCTAGCAACCGTATGCCAAGTTGGTGGCAAAAGTGAAGGAGATGGTTGGTGGGACATGAATTCAAGTTTGAATAAGCGGGAGATGGTTCAGTATGAAAGAGATTCCAGGCTTCTCGTATTCCTCTAGTTGAGAGGGCTGGTCTGGATTTAAGGGTGCTCAAAGAAGTAAATACAGGAGAAGGCAAAGGGCTTTGTGATCAGAACCAAAACAAGCCAGAGGTGTTGATGACGACAAAAGGCATATATAAGACACACAAAAGAGTGAGAAACTTCTTGAAAAACAAAGTTTTCTGAGTTTTTCTCTAAAACAAATATTTGATTTTGTATATATTAACCTACTATTTTATTTTGCACGTTTTCTCCTCTAACCACTGAAGTCTTCTTGCTGTTCTTTAAATAAGCCAATATCAAATGCCTGGAAACCTCAATGCCCAGATATTCACATGGTTCTTCCCTCAATTATGTCATGTTGTAGTTCGAATATCACCTCCTCTAGAATAGCCCAACTCTCTCCATTCTTTCACCCAGCTTTATTTTTCTTCATCACCCTATCACAATCTGGCATGATTTTATTTACTCATTTCATTATTTGTTTATTGCCCACCTTCCCAATTAGAATACTTACCCCACGAGGCCAGAGCCATTATCAGTTATGAATCCTCAGCACTTATAATAATGCCAAGCACATAATAGATCATTTATAAATATTTGTAGAATAAATTAATAATTAATTATAAACTGTTAGTTAAATTGTTTATAATTAAATAAATATATCAAATATGTGAAATGATTAATATTAATTACTCAGAGACCCTGTGCGTGCCTAGCTCTGGTAGGTAGGGGGACTATGAAGTTTAAGACTTAATTCCAACCTTTGAGCAGTTTGCAGTTTTATTGAGATAATAAGGTACATGCACACACAATATATAAACACACTGCAGTGTAGTATGTGATGTATGTCAAATCAATTATGAGCATTACATTTGACAAGAGTTATAAGATTTCAGAAGAGAGAGAACAAAGTTCATTGGAACAGCCAGACATATTTTTGGAAGAGATAGGGTTTAATCGCATCCATTAGTATTGGTTTGATATACGGGTTAAAGCAGCAATCCCCAACCTTTTTGATACCAGGAATTCATTTCATGGAAGACAATATTTCCATGGACGTGGGGGAAGGGGATGGTTTCAGGATGATTTAAGCACATTACGTTCATTGTGCAGTCAAACCTCTCTGCTGATGATAATCTGTATTTGCAGCCACTCTCCAGCACTAACATCACCGCCTCAGCTCTACCTCAGATCAGCAGGCATTAGATTCTCTCTAGATCCCTCACATGCGCAGTTTACAGTAGGGTTCATAACTCTCTTGCTGATCTGACAAGAGGTGGAGCTTATGCAGTGATGCCAGCGATGAGGAGCGGCTGTAAATACAGATGAAACTTCACTTTCTCGCCTACTGCTCACCTCCTGCTGTGCAGCCCAGTTCCTAATAGGCCACGGACTAGTACTGGTCCTTGACCTGGGGGTTGAGGACCAAACGGTTAAAGGATAGAAAGGAGTATTGTTTGAGTATGCCTTCCATACCCTTACCTGTGCTAAATATGTTGGTATCCAATTAAGCAACCCATTAAAATCCCCAAATAATCATTTCCCCAATTACTTTGTCTACATGACATACATGCATACATAAAAAAAGTCATCTAGGAGCTTAGATATGAGTTTAAGTTAATGCTTAAGCATTATTGTATTATCGTTTGAGCTCTGTTGTAATGCAATGAATAAATATTGATTGGTTTAAGTGAAATAAGGAGCACTCAATTCAAGTGCTGAACTATGTCTGTCTACCACTTTAAGAAGGGAAAAATAAGATAGATTCTGTTTGTCAGGGACTGACTGATGTCCAGTCCAATGTCCTCATTTGGTGTCAGCCTCTGATAAAAATGAAGCCAGTTGATTTAGTCAAGTATTTTCTCACTCTGACTATTTGACAAAAACCCATTTAAATTGCCCTCATCAGTTCTACTCTTTTATCCTGATTTCAACTTGTACTTGTGCCGTCTTATCATCTCAACACTGGATTAAATTTGCCATGTTTTAATTTTAATTTTTTTGAGTCCAAGAAATTCATATGCTCTAAGATTTTTTATTTATCTTGGTTTTTAAAACTAATAACTTAAAAAAAATGAAAACTTTGGTTACCAGCTCCTGAGAATTAAAGCAAGAGTCAGTTCATAGATGGAATCCCACACATAATACTTTCTTTCCCCTTAAGCTGATTCACTGGTTTGTGTAAGGCCAGGAGCTTTTCTTTCTTTCTTTCTTTCTTTCTTTCTTTCTTTCTTTCTTTCTTTCTTTCTTTTTTTTTTTTTTGAGACAGAGTCTCACTCTGTTGCCCAGGCTAGAGTACTGTGGGGTCAGCCTAGCTCACAGCAACCTCAAACTCCTAGGCTCAAGCAATCCTCTTGCCTCAGCCTCCCAAGTAGCTGGGACAACAGGCATGCGCCACCATGTCTGGCTAATTTTTTCTATATATTTTTAGTTGTCCAGATAATTTCTTTGTATTTTTAGTAGAGACGGAATCTCGCTCTTGCTTAGGCTGGTCTCAAACTCCTGAGGTCAAACGATCCACCCACCTCGGCCTCCCAGAGTGCTAGGATTACAGAGGAGCTTTTCTTTTTTCAGTATCAGGAGTGGGATCATGTCTTTATTAGAGCTCCTGAAGGAATATTGTTTTTCTTAGTGATGTTCTTCTTCAAAGGCAAAGCATTCTGAGAGGAAAATGCAAATTTCTTCTTTCAGTTTAAGAAAATGTTTTTAAAATATTCAATAAGCAGTTTCCAGAGTTTGAATGATGAGAAGAGTGGTTCCAAGAGAAATAAGGAACCAACTAAGACCAAACAAGCAAGTCATGGTAAATTTAAGAAGAGAAGCCAATCAGGTTATGATTCTTAAAGATTTTAAGGAACTTGTATTTAGCGCTAAGGAAGAAGAATAAACACTTGGAAGAATAGGTATACATTGAGTATTGAATGAAAAAATATCTGAATGAATGAATCAGCAAATCTTAGAGAATTTTGTTATTCTTTGGTTAAAGTACAAACATTTGTAAGAACCTAGATTTATAGCAGCATGATTTGTAGATCTGTATTCCTGAGTGATATAATCCCACTGCTATATTTGCTGAAAAGTATTCCTACTTGAGGCCAGAAGGATTAATTATGCTTTCTTGGTAATACACCAAGAAACAGTTTGATGTCTCTTAAAACAAAGCAATACAACACTCTAAATGTACAAGCAACATTGCTCCAGGAAACACATTTGTCTGTCAAAGCCAAATAGTAATCCTAATTTAATGAACATTTTCAGTTTGCTGAGCCCTTTGGGGAATGAAAGAGACTTTAGGGAAAGCCTGAAAATGAATTGTACCAATATATTAGGCAGATTTTTTTTTTAGTTTGAAATTGAAGTGCCTGAAATACATGACCAAAAAATTCAAGAGTTCCCTCAAAACTGAGTTTGTTATCCAAAATTATCACTTAGATACTAAGGGAAGAGGAAATAGTCTTCTATATGTTAAAGATTCTCGCCTTGCTCCTAGACAAGTTACTTTTATCTTTGTATCTTGAGGTCACCTCAAAATACACTTACTTTAAAGAACAAAACTCCTGTGCATAATCAAGAAAGAACATCAGATTCTTTCCTTTCTTCCTTCATTATTGGTATCCATCATGCTTGCTGGATGTGCAACTTGCATAGTGAGATTAGGGCTATATTAATGCTATAAACAAAGGACTATGGGAACATAGAGAAAAAAGTGCTTAAATCTATCTGAGGTATTGAATACACTCTGACAGATGGCCTTTCAATGGAAAATTGCATTCTACAAGGCAAAACAAACAAAATTAAAACAAGTATTTTCTGGAACATCTAGTTTTTCATGGTAATGGCAACCACGGGTTCACTGAGCAGACTTTAGTTAGGAACTTGTGTCAAGCTGTGTGTGGTTCTTCAGACAGCCCTCCTGACCTCTCAGGTACCAGCGGCCATGTCTTCTGCTTCTGAGGTCCTTTCGTTGGCAGTCACTCTTGGTCTCAGCAAGGGAGGGAATACCCTCTCTCAAACCTGCGTTTAAGCGCACCTGCTCAGCTTAGGAAGACAAATTTTGCAGTCAGTATGTCCTCACTATTCTCCACCTCTGTTCTTGGAGCAAATGGGTGAGTCCTAAATACAATGAAGGACTTACGAGGACAATACCTTTACTGTTCTCTACAATTTGACATCTCATTTTCCATAGTGCTAACTGGTGGTGGCTGGTATCTCCTTTTGTCCAATAACTTTTATAATAGGTGTAAGTGCCCCTTCTTTTCCCTTATTTTATATATATGATTTCTGTATTTGTGTATTTGTCTTATCCCTTAATGAGGCTGGGCACTGAGGAGGACACATGCAACTATGTGTCAAGATATTGATGGTGCCCAGATCTACCTGGGGACCTTCCCAGTGTTTGTGAGCGGGTGCATTTTTTTCCGTGATGCCAAGTACCCATAAGCAGCAGCTACAGCTACTGGATGGGATCTCAAATCATAATCTTCTCTGAACTAGAAGATAAGATCACACTTCCAGGTTTTTTTTCTTCCAGATCTCCTGATAAATCATCTGTAGCATATTGTGGGATGTGGATGGTTATGTAATTGAGGGGTGGGATGAAGTGGGGAAAAATATTATATAACTCGAACAGGGACAGAAACTATATAAATCGTTATGAAAATTTCTTCCTGGAAACTGGGCTTGTGATATTTTATTGCCTGCTCCCAAGATGCCAGTAGACATCATGAGATCAATAAAATTTCCTAAGATTCAATGAGCCAAACTGGTCTCTCTCTTCACTACATTACCCTGGATCCCAGGGAGGTGACGGTGCTGAGCAGGAGTCCTGGTAGCTCTAACTGCCATTTACTTAAAATAACAAGTGATCTGTGAACATCCTTATGCAGAGACAAGAAGTAGGAAGCAGAATTAAGGAAGAGGATTTAATTCTTTAATACCTCCTCTGTTAGTTTCCTAAGGCAGCCGGAACATACCACCATAAACGTGGTGGCTAAAAGCAACAGAAATTTATTCTTTCGTGGCTCTGGAGTCCAGAAATCTGAAGGAGGCTCCAGAGGTGAATTTATTCTTTGGCTTTTCCAGCTTCTGGTGTTTCTTGGTATTCTCTGAGGCTGCATCAATCCAGTTTCTGCCTCTGTGATCACATTGCCCCCCCCCTTCTGTCCATATCTTTTCTGTTTCTGTCTCTTAGAAAGGTGCTTTTAAGTCCTTCATTGGATTTAGGGCTCACCCGGGTGGTCCAAGATGCTCTCATCTCAAGATCCTTCACTTAATTACAACTGCAAAGATGCTTTTTCCAAATAAGATAATATTTACAGGGTCCAGGGATGTGGACGTGGACCTATCTTTTTGGGGAGTGGGGGACATAATTAAGTCTATGTGTCAGATTCTCTTCTAGGGCTTTTCTATATATTATCTTAACTTTGAATTTCAGAAATCTGTATTCTAGGCATAGCTCTGCCACCAGCTAGCTGTGTTTCCTTGGACAAGTCATTTTACCTGTCTGGCTTGCAGTTTCCTCTTTTGTAAAATGAAAGGCAGCCCCTCTGTCTAGAAGGGGGTGCAGAGAAGGCCCTATTCAATAGTCCACAATGTTAGTGGTGCCCTCTAGAGATGATGCGCAATGTGCTTCCTCTCTCTGTGATCTCTGTTGATAATAAACTCCCATAGCCACTACTCTCCCCAAATCTCCTGTGGGTATACATGATATCTGAGTCCGCACTTCATACCTGCCCCCCAACTAAATATGACCAGACCATTTGTATTTTGATTTAATAATGTTGCTTCTGCAACATAGAGCCAGGGCAACATTACCAATCTTGAACTTTATTTTTATAGCAACAAAACTACATTTATAAAATCTTCTTTCTGTAATGACGAGCACAATATCCAAGAAAATGATCTCATGGTAATAGTGATCATTGGTGTCTAATTTTCTATTAAAAGAATAGAAATAATATAGTAGGGAACTACAGAATCTTAATTTTAGAAGACTTCAAAGAATGTGGCTCAATTCTATGTATGTACTTACCATCCACAATTTTCCAGGTATTATACTAGACACTAGGAATACAGATGAATGTAAGAATTCATCCTTTCTTTTGTTCAGTCACCTTCTGAAGGAGGCAAAAACATTTGTTCATGCCCAACCACCGGCACTCATGTAGGGGAAGCCAAATAAAGTTCTCATGAAAAAAAAATTAACAAATTGAATCAGGGATAAAACTGTGGAAAAGGACCAAGACGCAGAGCCAAAGATTGTTGGCTAAATTGCGAAATCATGAGAAAGCAGATGCCGGTTGCCCTGCCACTGAAACCCCAGCGGGTACAACTACTCGTGACCATCAAGGGATTAATGGTGCATTTAAATTGTTCTCACCAGAGGTTATATATGCATTGAGCCACAGTGGAGGCCAGAGCTGCATGCGACCTAATGGCAAACTCTAAAATCCCCCTGCATTTTTCTGAAGGGAGGATTGATAATATCCAAGACGTTGTGGCAAACAATCAGTTCAGCCATCTGAACTCCAAGGAGGCCTCAGGTCTCACGAGACCACCCTCCTGGGTTCTGCAAGTGTTGCAAGGGGAAATCTGTCCCCTGGCCAGATGTAGGCCGTGAGCATGCACTTTGGTTCAGTGAACTCCATCCTGCAAGGAAGGAATTAATCATCATGCTAACTAAAGCAGAGGGTGGCTGGGATACTGTGCTGAGTGCACTGAATGTCTCCACTAAATGTCAGGGTGAGTTGTGAATTTGGCAAGCTCCTGCTCGGCCCCAGTTAACATTTTTCTCAAATTCCCCAGCAGACAGTTTGGCCTGGTTGGCAGCTTATTTGTAGGAGACCCAGAACTACATAATCAGTTCAGCTAAGTAAACCCTAGAAAAGAGATTCACAGTGGAAATAATGTCCAGGTTCAGTCTTAAGTAGACTGACAGTGACTTCTCATCTGGAAATGGAAGGAGCATTGTCACCTAGAAGCAGCTTGTGTGCAGGAAAGCCAGTAAGGTTCAAGCCCATTTGCAGTGTCCACAATTCACCTGGTCATCATGAGAAACAGGCTGTCTAAGGCAACACTTAGCGTGGAGACGAGTGCTCCAGCAGCTCAGATACATGGTGAATCAAAGAACTACAGGTATACGATAAGAGAAAGCTACAGTCATGCTGAATGCCGACCTCAAAAAGTGCCAGAGAATGTCAGTTCACTAAAAAGCTTAATTATTTGGAATAAAAGCTTTCATGCGACACACAGGAGTTGTTCAGGGACTGGGGCCATTTCAGATTTTCATAATTCCTTGCCTCGAATGCCAATTTTTTTCTTCAACTAAATGCTAAGGGATAGGAAATAGAAATAAAAATAACAATAAACAAATGCTATTCTTGCCCTAATTAAACTTCCAGTCTAGTGGAGTCATAAATGTTCATTGAATTATCAAACACAAATAGATGAAATTATAATTGTGCTAGGTTTTAAATAGAAGAGGTATATGAGGCTTTGAGAACACCATTGTGAAGCCAAAAATCTCCTTGTAAGAAGGTGACAACTAAGCTGAACTTGAAGAACAAGTAGGTGCTAACTTGTGATATCAGACAGAGAGTACATGTAACTGCCAAGGGGAAGAGAGAGAGAGGTGAGTAGCCCGAAGGACCTGTGGAGTCCAGGAAGTGCGTGTGTGTGTTTTATTTTAAGGAAGAGACTTGAATCCAACAGAATGATGGAGTTAGAGTTAATATGGTTGCTTGGTGGGTGTAACCTTCATGAACTTTCTAACTTTTCATATATTAAGTTGAAAAGCTTCTTCCTCCTTGTTGAGGAAATTATGGAAATGTTGGTTCTTTATTTTCGCGAAACCAGGCTTGTCATTGTCTTTGAGTATCGTACACCCAGGCCCATTCCTGCTTCTGTGCCCTCTTCCCACATATCTCTTTCCCACCTCCTTTTTATTCCCCCTTTCAATATTGCTTGGCACACAGATCCCTGAAAACGGACTTCTCGTTCATGTGGTGGAGCCTGGGGTTGTGTCTCTACTCTTGAGTTGCTATCACCTAAATTATAGATAGTTCAGAGTGTTTTTATTAAAAATGATCTGTAACAATTCATAGGTAAATTATTAAAAATTGAACAAATATTCCATTAGAAGACAAATTATCTCTTGAAAAAGAAATTCCTTGCAAACAACATCAATACATTAGTTTTATATATATGTTTTTGTATTTTTCTTTTTGAGAAACAACCTAGAAAGAATCATTGCCTAATATTCTTATGGCTAAAATATATGATAAGTTCTGTAAAATATACATACTTTTTGTAAAAAGACTCTTTAAATTGAAGAGAATCCTACTAATTTATCTTTTAGAACAATGTCCCTTGGATGCTTTGTCATATGTATGTTCAGCCTTATAAAGGGTTTTCTGAATGGAGATCAACACGCTAGACACACAGTGAGGTCCAGAAGATCAGTCAAAAACATCATCAAACAGAACCCGATTCATCTCAGGCTTATACTGTAGGCAATAAAGAAAAATCTGGACTCACCTATTCATGTTGTTGAGCACCTAGTATGTGCCAGTGATGAACTAGAAAATAGTCTGTCTGCATTTGCAGAGATTAGAGTTTAGCTAAAGGTACACACTCAAAAAAAGACAGAATTTTCCAACCATAACTTTTAGCCAACTTGAACACTTTTTATTTGTGAAAATAATAGTATTCTACTTTCGCTATATAGGATAAATTACTAATTTAATCTATTTAAAATCTAATCCTTCACAATGTACTGATACTAAGCATTTAGATATAGTTTTATAACCAGGGTATGATTTTCAGAATATCAAACACAAATCACTCAACAAGTAGATATCAGTGTTTAGGAAATACAGGTGCTTTGCTACCAGGTATATCTCTATTTATTATATGGCTCTTCTTTACAATAACTATATGTGAGGATACTGACTGATGGATGAATAAAATTGTTGAAGATTGAATTGTGTTCATCCCCTTCCCCTCTGCCAAATTAATATGCTGAAGCCTTAACTCTCAATGTGACTGTATTTGGAGATAGGGCCTTTAATGAGGTAAAGATGAAATGAGGTTATAAAGTTGAGGCCCTAATCTGATAGGAGTGATGTCCTTATAAGAAGAGGAAGGGATACTAGAGCGGTCTCTCTCTCTCTCTCTCTCTCTCTCTCTCTGTGCACACAGAGAAAATGCCATGTAAGGACACAGCCAGAAGGCAGCTGTCTGCAAGCCAGAAAGAGAGCCCTCACCAGGAACTGAATTTGCCAGCACCTTGATTTTGGACTTCCAGCCTCCAAAACTGTAAGAAAATAAATTTCTGTTGTTTAAGCCTCCCAATCTGTGGTATTTTGTTATGGCAGCCTGAATATACTAATAGAAAAATAAATTAATACTTATTATCTGCTCTGTGCTAGAACCTGTGCATCATAAAAACAGTCAATATTTATTGAATATTACAAAGGAAAATATTCCTAGAGTGTTATCTTCTTCTGCACAGTCCATGTTCCAACTGCAAGAAGATGAGAATAGGAGAGGGAACATCCCTTCCTTTGAAGGCATCACCCAGAAATTGTATATTATATTTGTATGTTATATTTGCTTGCATCCTGTTGGGCAGAATTTACTCACATGGCTATCTTTAAATGCAATAGAAGCTGAGAAAAGTTGTCTTTACTTTTGTTGTCCAAATCAGAAGTTCCATTACTATCAGAGAAGGAAAAAAATGCATATTGAGGGACAATAGTCAATCTTTCCCACACCTACAACCTCAAATGGACTTAGACATTCCTCAGTCAAATATTTAATGTTTTTCTGCTGTGGTTCACCCTAGATCCTGTGACGAAACCATTGGATAATGTGATCAGCTTTGTTGGGGCTAATGTTTTCTAGACCACCTCAGATTCAGTTGTTTGGCTACCGATTCTTACTGCAATGAAGCCAGTCCATCCTTTTGTTGGTTAATTCCAGTTGTTTATTGCCCTCATAATGAAAGAAGCACAGATTTTTCTCCTAGCCAGGAAAGCAAAATGATTTGCTTAAGGCTTCATAAATAGTAAGTAGACTAACTGGGATGTGAATTGAAATTTTGGCTTTCTAAGTGCAGTCTTGTTTCCACTTAACTACCAGATGATTTGAAAGTATCCTCTAAATCACTGTATGAATGAACTAGTTTCCCCATAATAGAAGACATTATTAGTGAGGCCAGTTGAATGGTGAAGACTAGTCTGAACAAATGCTAATAATTTTTGTGTTTGGTCTATTTCTTATTTCTTAAATAATTTTAATATTAATCACTGACTAATATTCCATGATGTGAATGTATCATAGCTTACTAAATCTCCTATCACTGTATATTTAAATTATTTCCATTCTATTTCACTTCTGTTATAAACCACATTGCATTAAATCTAATTGTACATAAATATTTATATAGGATGGATAGTTGAACAGTCATGCACATTTTAAAGTCTGTTGATTGTCTTTGGCAGTATTGTCAAACCACTGTCCAAAAAGAGTGGCTAACATTTACTTCCATCAATAATATATATGAAACTAAAGGTTAAGGTCTTCTAATATGTTCTCTGAAAGCAAATCCTGCTGTAAAGATCCTTATGCAAGTGATTTATTCAGGAAATGCTTCCTGGGGAGACCAGTAAAAAAGTAAGGGACACAGGACAGGGAAAGGAAGGAAGCCATGCAAAGGTGTTCTCTCAGTCAAGGTGCTCCATAGAGGCAAGGGAGCTGGGCTTTTATGTTCTGGTGCCCGACAGCCATTTATCAGGGCCACCCTGGGGGAGAGGTAACCCCCAATCATGCATCCTTAGCTCTCTGGATGTGTCGCCAAGCAGCTCCAGTAGCCTGAGGGCAGTTCTTCAGAGAAGAGCTGCAAGTTCCAGTTCTTTTTGGGAGACAAAAGGTAGTCAGTGGTAGGAGGCAATGGAGGTTGTGCACAGAAAATACTGTAAGAAATCTGAGAGGATCTGGGCAAAGCACCATCATTTTCTGCTACAGTCCACCCCATGCCTGCTGAAATCCTATCACATTTAAATCCTTCAAGGTGGTGGTTGTTCAAAGTTTTAGAGGGAAAATTGTAAGTGGAGGGTTAGTGGGACAAGCCACAGTGTACTGCTGCGATTGCTCCTGAAGTGATGACCTTTCATCATCTCCCCTTTTACCATGTATTCTAGATTCCTCTCAACCATGACTGCATTTCACAATAACGCTAAGCCCTAGCCACCAGCATATTCTTCATTGCCCTAGTGAAGGAACTTCCCTCTGGACCTTTATGAAGAACATAGTCATGCGTACATCTCTAAATCTTTTGGTCCTTTTCTTAATATTCTGCCAGATGATTACTTGTTCCAAGCCTCAAAGAGCAATTCCAGTGGCATATGAGAAATAGCTCTGGGTGCTCTGAGTCATAGGATATGCCCTCATATCAATAAATTCTCAAAAACCACCATCTTCTTCTGACATCCTCAATATCTACTTCCAGGCATGCCTGCCCAGTATCTAAGAGTACATATTACCCAAGTCCTATAGACTTTTTGGCAAATAATTCCTTCACATTCAGTATGAAATTCATCTCCCTCCTATATATTCTTTCAGAAATATCATATGAGAACAGATTTTGAATGGTGAGAAAAAGCAGTAAATCTCTCGTTTCATGTACATGTAATTCCTCTTTACTATTTCATTTTCTCATTTAAATGGGTCTTTTCTGCATGGGAGCCCAGAACAAGGATGGCATCCCATCAGCAAAAGAGAAACAAACTAAAAGTTGTTGAGTTATTAAGTGCTACACAATATGCAGAAGATGACAATGAAATGAAGCCTGATTCCCCGTATAGTAATTGGAAACTCATCATTGTACTAGGAGACAATACTGATAATTGTAAGTTTAGGGAAAAAAATCTCTTTAATCGACAAAAATGTTTGTGTCAAAATAAACATTATGAATAAAAGAAAAATCATGACGTCGTGAACTGGTAAAACACTGGCTTATAATGAAAGGCAATCGATGAATTTTAGTGCCATCTGTCTGACTGGACCTTCAATGGACAACAATGAGGATTTTAATTATTTGGAAAAAAATCAAAACGTCAAAGTGAAGAGGATCCTGGGTAGGAATAAGAAAACCTGTGTACCAGCCCCAGTTTTGCCAGGAATTTGCTGTCTTAACTTGGTCAATTCAATTAACTTCTCTGCTCTTCCTTGGCCATCTGTAATCTACATCCAGGAGTATTGTGAGGATGAAATGAAATGTGTCCCCAAAGAAAAATGTTCGGATAATTTGATGTGAAAGAATATAATTAATAATAATAATACTACCATGAGGGGTAAGGATGGTAGGCAAGATTGTTTTTATGTTTTCATTTGATTTGCTTTTAGATTGTCACTATTCTTTAGCTATCTGATTGAACAGGGTATCTACTGGTTTAGCATATTCTCTGAGGCCAAATCCACTCATCCTATAGATAGAAATTTGCAATTTCCACTGTTTACAATGCTGTTGAGGAATCCAGGACATCAAGTGAAGACAGAAGATGAGGTCAGCTCCTAGTCCTTATACTTCTTGATGCACAGAGCTTACCTTCATGACCGAGTTGTTATGGTTGTAAATAGGGAAGGAACAGGAGTTAAAAGTTACATTGTGAATTTAAAATTTGCACACTGTCAACCTAAACACAGTCAAAGAAAACCAAGCTTACAACTGATTTGGATGTTTGAATTTATCAAAGGAATGGAGGAAACTGTCAATTGCTTTTATTTATTTTGTTCCCTAATAGCATAGAAGCAACTTAAAGTGCCAGATCTTCAAGTCTATTCATGCTAACCTGGTGCTTCCTGCAGACATCTGTCTATCCGGTGTCTGCATCTCTCAGGCTGGGCTTCATAGACCTTGAGGACAGCCATGTATGCCACCAGGTTCCAAAGCGGGCTGTGTGGTTGCCTAATTTATCCCTGTATTAGTTTTTTATTGCTGCTGTAACAAATTACCACACCCTTAAGCAGTTTAAAATAGCACAAATTTATTACCTCAGAGTTGAGTAAATCAGAAGTCCACGTACAGTAGGCTGATATTCTGCTTAGAGTATCACAAGGCAGAAATGAAAGTATTAGCAGAGCTGCATTCCTTGCTGGAGTCTAAAGGAATCCACTTCCGATCTCCTTCCGGTTGTTGGCAGGATTCAGTTCCATGGGGCTGTAGGACTGAGGTCCTGGTTTCTTGCTGGCTGGCTGCTGGGGACTACCTTAGTTCCTAGAGGCCTCTCTCCAGTACTTGCGTGTTAGTTTCCTGCATCCAGAGCCAGCAACGGTGCACTGAATCTTTCTCACACTGCCGCATCTCTTCTCCCACCTCTCCTTGTGCTGCGTCTCTCACTGACTGTTCTGCTTTCCTCTTTTAAAAGCTCAAGTGATTAAATTGGGCCCACACATAATCCAGGATAATCCCCCTGTTAAAGGTCTGTGACTTAAATCACGTCTGCAAAGATCCTTTTGCCATGTAGCATAATATATTCAGAGGTTCTGGGGATTAAGCCACGGAAATCTTTGGAAGCCATTATTCTGCCTACCACAATTCCAAATGCCAAAAGGTGGGTAGTTATAGGATAAACAGTCCCCATGTAATTACTTTCCTTCTAGAATTATTTATTGTAATTGATTATTAGTTACTCTCCTGTTTATCTGGGAAGCGTGACAGGAACTATATGAAACAGATGAGATACTGGGGTGGGGATTGGAGAGCACACATTTATTTCCTTTTTCTGATGTTTCCTTCCATAGAAACAGAGATTCTCTAGCAAAACACTCCTGGCCTCACATACAGTCCCTCATTCTTCCTCCCGTTCTGTGACTTTGGGAGAAGAAACTGGGACTGCATGGCTCAGTTCTTGTTGAGGGTCATATTTGGGATCTGTTTGTCTACATGGAGCATGAGCACTGGTCTACTCTTGGTCACATGCTAAGCTCAGAGGTAAATACCCTTCCTCTGTTGGGGAAGGCCTGTAATTATCCAGTGCTTCCTGTAACTGAGTGGATATGTTCAAATGGATTAAATCACTCTTCCAGGCCAGTTCAACCATGGATAGGTCAAGCTTAGTGTTTTAGATGTATGGAGTAACTACTACATGCAGAATAATGTACCCGGTACTATGGAGTAGACAAAGAACTTCCAATTGTGATACAGCAGAGTAAAGGTGTCTTTTCTCTAAAATCACTTCAACAGAAACAATATAATAAATAATAGTGAGGTAGAAAAGGGATGAGAAGGAGGAAGGTAGTGTGTGTAGCTCAACTTTTATAGTGGAGGAGGGAAAAAGGTGAGTGTCACAAGATATAAATCTGATAGAATTAGGTAGTATATGTTTAAATGTATTTAAAGAAACACAAGATAGCTCTGGAAAACAGCATCATTAGCTAAAATCAAATGGGGGAAAATGATAGCTAGGAAGAAATACAAATATGGTAATTTTGTCATTGCTTGAAATGGGGAGATAGATGTTGCCTAAAGAAATAGCATGTTTATTATATTTTATAAAATTTAGTTCTAAATTTATAACTTCTAAAATGATATCACTAGAAGATTAAAAACAATACAAACTTTCAGAAGGAAACTTGTGATTAAAAAGCACAGTGAAAATATGAATCATACAGTAAAAGTTTGAAAAAAGTATGAAAACAAGAATAACATAAAAAGATAGTGGTATCATAACTGTAAGGTACATTTTATACCAATAAATATAAATAGAACACACTTTCCTATTAAAAGATAGAGACTCTCAAATTGGACCAAATTGTAAAATCCAACCATATGATGTATATATCTATATATGTGTGTGTGTGTATATATATATATATATATATATATACACACACACAATAAACACACACATAAAATGCATTGGCAATGAAAAGTTGAAAATGAAATGATGTACAATAGCTTAACATACAGATAATAAATAGTTAACTGAAAAGGACATAAACTAGTTTTTAAACTTATGAGAAGGTCCCTTCTTCAAAAGAATAGTTCAAAATAAAACTACTATAAAAGAGCTGTTCACCTATCAACATACTAAAGATCAATAAGTCTGATAACACACTGGTTTTTTGGAGATGAGAGTGAACAAGCACTATCATACATTGCTTGTGGGGCTGTAAACTAACCCAATATTTATGGAATACAATTCGATAATACCTATTGAAATTAAAATACATCTGCTTTTTGATGCAGCAATCTCAGTTTGAGTAATTTACTCTAGAGCAATACTCATATTGATATTGATACAAAGATATCCAATACAGTATTGTCTATAAAAACAAATATTTGAAAGTATTTCAATGTGTCCCTCAATCAAACTTTTGAAACCATTAAAAAATACAGCTCTCTATGTATTAGTATGAAATGACCGTCAAGATTAGGGATGGGGAGGGAGTGTCACTATCAAGAGCTGCTGCCAGCCGACATGAAGTTTTTATGCAATTTAGAGAAAAGCTGCTCCCTTCCTCTGCATGGACACTGTCCTTGACTGGGGCCGCTGTTTGTGAGTGTAGCAGAAGAGGACTTTAGCCTCTCTCACCTCCTCAACCTCACACCCTTATGGAGGGAAGAGCCAAATGTGGCCACCTTGGCTCCAAAGCAAACACCTGCATTACTTTTTAGGATGACATTTAAGAAATAAAAAACAGGGCCAGATGCAGTGGCTCACACCTGTAATCCTAGCACTCTGGGAGGCCAAGGCGGGTGGATTGTTTGAGCTCAGGAGTTCGAAACCAGCCTGAGCAAGAGCGAGACCCCGTCTCTACTAAAAATACAAAGAAATTAATCGAACAACTAAAAATATAGAAAAAATTAGCTGGGCATGGTGGTGCATGCCCATAGTCCCAGCTGCTCGGGAGGCGGAGGCAGGAGGATCGCTTGAGTCCAGGAGTTTGAGGTTGCTGTGAGCTAGGATGACGCCACGGCACTCTAGCCCGGGCAACACAGTGAGACTTTGTCTCAAAAAAAAAAAAAAAATGAAATAAAAAACATCTATTCTTTTGGCACATAGGCATACTATCAAACAATTATCTATCTCTGAGAAGAAATAATTGATTAAAGATACCTTAATGTAACCTGCAAGGTAAATAGTAATTGGTGGATCTTTAAGGTTTAGTCATCTAGTGGAAAGAGTTGTATTTTATTTACTAGACAATCTTAATTTGCTTTCTGAATTGATTAGTTAATTTAGTGCTTAACATCACTTGTTATCTTTGAATAGCCTCACTAAACTTTAAATTAGTACAGTTTGTGAATAATGAGTGGGAGATAGACCACGTTATCTCAGATTTGCATTAAATAAATGTTATAACCTACACTTCTATAATGCCAACACATCTATACATTAAAAAAATTAAACTATAAGTCAATTATCTAAAAGTTTACTCCATATCATGCTCAGATTTGGTTTGTACTAATACTGTTAAGACAAATAAGCTCCAGTATTTCAGTAACAGAACACAAAATAATCCAGTGTAGGTGTTCTTGGTTGGCTGGTGGCTTTCCTCTGAATGATATGGATTCACAGACTCCTTCCACCCCGTGGTTTGCCATGACCTTGGGCCTTAAAGTTCTTTTCATATAGTTGATAGAAAAGGAAAAAGTGGAGAATTCTGTTTCTTAAAGCCTCATACAGGAAGTGACAATCAACATTTTTGCTCTCATTCCGTAGTAAGAGCTAGTTATTGGCCACATTTAAATACAAAGACTTCTGAAAATGTCTGTGGCTGCACAGCTGTCCACCAGAATCAACCCTACACCATGAAAGGGGGAACATGAATTTTTGGCAAATAGCTAATTATCTCTGCCATTGAGTTGAACACTGCATGGTGGTATCTGACTGCATGATTATCCTGAATTCAGATGCTTGGCATTTCGTGAACCCTGAATTGGCTTATATACGTGGGACAGAAGATCTGAACTAAATAAAAAACCGTCTCAGATCTTTTCCCAGGTTCCATTCCTAATGCTCCTTAAATGTTAATAGTCCTGAAGGTTCAATCCTGACTCAACACTCTTCCTTTTCCACACCTTCCTTTTATGATCTTACCCTTTGTATGATTAGAACCACCACCACCACTTATACAGTCAGTACTCAAATTTATTAACATATCTCTAGATATTATCTTTAACCTGAGCTTTGGACCATGCTTCTATGTGAAACATTTTTCATAGACATCACACAAACACTTTTATTTCATTCAGTTCAAAGATACCTCTTTCCAAATTTGCTCTTCCTCCAGTATTTCCTACCTTAGCAATGGAACCACTATTTATTGAATTGTACAAGCTGAAAGCCTAGAGTTCAGACTTGACCATATTTATTTGAACCCCATTAAGTTAATCATAAGCATGGCTGACTTATTTTTACCTCCTAAGTAAATCTCAAATCTATTCCTTCCTATTCATTTCCTATTATTAATTTTTTAATTTAAAACTTCAGAATTTCTCCTTTGAATTTCTGAAGTTATCTTATTTTTGGTCCCCTACTGTAGGCTTCCTATCTTTAAATTGCATGCATTTGCTAATACCGATCCCATCTAAGACCTCCTCACTCAGAACATCCTGGATGGGATCAGGGTGTCCATTTGCGTTCATACAAAAGATCTTAAGTCATTTGTATTACCAGCCAAATTGGGAAATCACTACCCTAGAATAAACCTTGTGAACAAATCTCAAATAGTAGAGTATACAGCAACCAAACCCTGTGTATTTTTTCAGGACTTTAAAGATCTTCTATTTGTTTTCTAAGTCCTGAAAACAACAAATGAGTGACACCGAAGCTCTGACATGATGTGTATAGTTACTTGGACAGCTTTAAGTTTGATTCAGTTACCATCACTAGGAAGTGATTGTGAATTGGAGAAACCACTGAGAATTTTATATTCCTCTGCATTCAGTATACTAGACAGGTCACAGAAGTCTTTTATCAAGCTATATATGGCAAATTTTAGGGAATGAATCAATATATTGGCAATCTGGGATCTAACAGGGGGTACTATATAACCCACATTACTGAGCACAAATACATCATTCAATAGAAAAAGAACAAAGGGGGAAATAGAGGAGTATGTGTCAGCATTTCTTAGATTCTGGCTACTTCATGCTAAAGAGAATTTGTGGAAGGATACTGGGGACTCGACATGTTGGCTGGAAGTAGAAGAAAGGGCTGGTCAATGAGCAGAAACCAAGGAAACTTGGAGGTCTAGGAAGCAGGAAATAGAGCAATCATTTCATTAGCAGGAACATGATGGTCAAGATGTTGTCACCACAGCTATAGATGGAAGTTCTGCAAGAGCTCATTCTGGCCTTGCCTACCTTGTTTATCAAAGTTCTCAGAGAGAATATCTAATTGGCCAAGCTTAGATCATGGACAGCTACCTCGATTATGCCAGTGCCAGGGAGAGGATGGATACAACACTCCAGACTTCCTAGTTGGACATAGGACTGGTCACAATAAGGAAGAGCTCATTGTCCAAAAGGAAGTCAGGTGCTATTAAGAAAAGAGATTAAATGCTAAGCACCAATAAAAATAAAATCCATTGAAGTGGACATAAAAAAAATTAGCCGAGTATGGTGGCACATGCCTGTAGTCCCAGCTACAGGCATGAATGAGGATGAGGAAAAAAAGAAGGAAGAAAAAAGATTGAGGAAATAAGGAAAATATTAAGTTCAAACTTGACACAAACAGCCACATAGGAATTTTATTTTGCTTTGCTTTGTTTTTATTACTTTTTAAATTAATCTAAAGAAAATCTCTTATGGACTTGATAACAATACATCTGGTCCTAATAATCCTAGAAATCTCTATTTATAGACATTGAATGTTGTTGTTGAAATTAAATATAATGCACAAACCAAAATTTCAAGATACATTTAGGATTTGCTTTCTCAATAAAGTATACCACAAAGGGAATAAAGAAATTTTTTACTCAAATTAATGGTGAATTCTTTTGTCATGAGAATAGGAGTTTATATTCATTTCAGTGAAAGCACATAAATTGTTCTAGACAAGAAAAACAAAACTAGCCCAAGGCAGTATTTTCATTATAGAAAAAGGCACATGTCCATGAATATCTAGTTTAATATTAACAAAAGTCATTCAATTAGCTATGCATGTGCCATTGTTATAAATATTTATTCACATCTCAGCTAAGTAACACTTATATCTTTTATTCACTGGTTCAGAGATTCGGATGTTATAAACATTACCCTTCTTGCCCTGGTGTGACATAAGGGGATTTGAGTCCAAAAAAGACCTGACACTTTCCAGCACTGGAAATGCAAATTTCTTTAAAACGTCCAACTTTGTGTTAAGAAAATTGCCTTCATTGTTTGCTGATTTTCTTTCCTTTCTAAAATCATTAAAAGAAAAAAAATCTTGATGAGCTAATATTGCTTCTGTAGTAATTACAATTATTAAAGATCTAAAAAATGGTTTCCTTTTCCTGTCTCTTGAAATAGCTCTAGGTGGCCAAAGGAAAGAGAAAAACATGTAAAATGCAGGCGAATGAGACTATTTAGAGTAGGATGGCAAAATAGGTGAGCTAATCAGTTAGGGTGCTCTTTCTTGCTAAGCCCAGATGTTGTTTCTGTACCCTAAACTCAATAGTTAGGTATGGGCTTTTCCATCTATAAGACTTGGCAGGTAAGATGAAACATTTTTGCTATGCATAATTTAGATCAATTCAATTTATTCATGAAAAAAAGCAAGTCTTTGCATGTTACCCTTTTCAGAAAACGTATAGCAGCTCAGTTGAGACTCCATGGTCTCAGTTTCTACCATTTGGAAAGTATCAGTCTGTCCAACCATTAGTTGCTTGAAATATCATATCTTTTCTTTTCCCCATAACCTTCTGCCTTCTCCTACTACCATGACAAATAAATTATCTAAATCCTGGCCTTTTATCCTGTTATTCCTCTCCACCCCCAATGACCAGTCATTTCTTATTTTAGCAGTCTCTGTGCTAGTAATGGAACACACACACACACACATGCACGCACTAATTATTTTTACATGATCCAGAAAAATTCTAGTTCAGAGAAGAAAGCAAAGTGTTTTCTAAAGGAAATATATGTAACAGCTGTAGATTTCAATTGTCTGAACTTTATCTACTGCCTACCCCCTTAAATACATTCTATTCATGACTTACAATTAAACTACTAAGTTTTATAAACATGTAAAATTTCATATCTATCAAAGATATTTTCATAGTTCAGCAGATTTACCATCCTCCTTGATTTGTCAATAGTAAAATCTATCAAGTAAAATCTGTCTTGAAGAGGACCGAAATCTATCCAGTTAGGCTCTAACACTGCCTCCTTCTTTATTTCGTCAATTCTGACTCATCTTTATTCTTATTTTCTTATTTCAGATACATTTCAAGGGTCACTTCCTCAAAGAAGCTTCCTTCTTCCTTTGCCTCCTGGTTTAGTTTCAAATTCTTTTGCTACTAGTGACTAATGCATAAGCTGCTGATTTTTGCTTTTATTTACATCGGTTTATGATCAGCCACTTATTATTACAATTCTTTTTCTATTAATATCTGCTTCTACCCCTAGACTGAAAACTCCATGAGATCAGGAGCTGGATCTACTTTAGTTTCATGCTATATTACCAGTGCTTGGCACAGCATGTGACTTATCTTGTGGCTCAGTAAACCATTGCTGAATTTCGACTCAATGCATTTGCAGGCTAGGGGAGAAAATATCTTAACTCATAGAAATCTTTAATGGAAAATTTCAGGCATCTGCAACAGGACAAAGAGAAAACTCTTCCTGGGAAGGGATGCTGCTCCTGCCTATGACTCTTCAGTGGATGTCATAGAAGGGGCCTTCTAGTTCCTGCAATAAGATATCTAGGATAGTTGCTTACATTCTCAGGGTGTTTCACATCTCAGCTCCATTTCTCCAAATGGCCCCTCAGGGTTGATGGCTCTACATCAAGCAGCCAGGAAAGAGTTAGGAGATAACTTAAGCAATGGGATAGTAATGTCCTCCTGGCCTAGGGCTTCAAGTGACCTGGATAACACAGGAAACTTAGTACTGTCAGGCTTCCTTTCTCTTTTTTTGTACCTTTAGGTCAACATTATAAAAGTGATTGAAATTACTGTCCTCAGTTGGTATGGAATTAAGGAGAGACTTTGGTCCTTATAACCATTAAAGTCTTAATTAAGTCAAAAATGGGAACTCATTACCTCCCATGTAGCTTGTGATCTAGCTTTTAAACTACACCACTGCCACGGGCCTGGGCCTGCAGTCTCTGCTTCTAACCAAAAGGCACTTTGCCCTCCAGAGTGGTCGTCATAGGATCCAGTCACTTCAGCTTCTCACTGACCGATGCTTCCTTTCTGATCGTCCAGATTGGCAGAAGGGATATAACCTTTGAGCTTCAGGAAAATCCTGGAACTGAAAAGTCCCAATGCACTATGAAAGGCAAGTTATAAATTCCTTGACAAAAGGTTGTCTTAACCCTTTGTATGTCCTTCTCAGTGATGAGCAATTGCTGGTACTAAGTAAAAATTGTTCAATGATTAACTGGTTGTTTTATGGACAGAGTGAATTGGCACCATTGGTCAGGGTACACACACTGTGTTAAACAAGACTTGAGATCAGTAATTCTTGAGATGCTGGTCCTAGGACTATATTAGGATCACCTGGAGAGTGCTTAACCAGAGCACCTTACCAAGGTACACCCCCCAAATATTATTGCTCATTGCGAATAGGGTGAAGCCCTGAAAGCTGTACTTTATAAAGGTTCTCTGCATGATTTATCACATTTCATAAAATCTAAAATATGACCAGTTATAAATGGGAGCATTATTTTGCCTATGTCTAAGAAAGAAAAAAATATTGTCAAAAACTGTGCCACAGTGCTCATGATGTCATTGATTGTAAGTTGCATCTCGATTTTACAGTTGCTAAAATGTGAAAACCCTGATTTAGGGCATTGGGACTGAAACCGAAGTTGTAGTGATTTTTTTGGCAATAATGTTGAAGGAATAGCATGAAGCAGAGAATGAGGAGGGGAAGGACAGCAAACAGGTAAATATATAATATTAATCTGGGATAAGCCTGCAGAGGGTTTCTATCTATCAATGAATAAGTTGTTGCAAATAACTAGTATGAATCTGTTTTTAAACATTGCAAAACTTAGAACATCAGATCAAAGCTTTTGGTTTAGTTTATAAATTCATTTTTCCAAGAAGCATAAAGAAAATGAAATATTTAACCACATTTAGTTATTCATTTAGATGTCATTTGTAAAAAATGTACAAAAATGTGATGATCTTATAATTATAGCCAGTAGGAACGGGCAATGATATTTATGTAAATGGTCAAGTAGATATGACATAGCAATTTGGTTCTGACAGCCTATGTTAATCTGGATAAGTCACTCTTTATCAGTCCTGTTCAATAGAAATATAATATAAGTCATGAATTAGACTTTAGATTTTCTTGTAGCCGTATTTCAAAAGTTAAAAGAAACACATGAATTTAATTTCAATAATCTATTTTATTTAATGCAACATACCCAAAATATTATCATTTTAATATCTAATCAATCAAATAATGATAAATGAAATCTTTATGTTTTTCATATTGTCTTCAAACTCTGGTGGGTATTTTGCAATTACATTACATATCAATTTTGACTAGCTACATTTCAAGTGCTCATAGCCACATGTAGCTACCAAATTGGACAGTGAAGCTTTGCATTCTCTCTAGGAGTTTACGTGTCTATAAATTAGAAGATTATTTGTCCCTCCATAATTATTAATACTTCATGTCAGTGTAGTGGGAAAACCTACTGGAATGGGTGTTGAACTTCCTTAGAGAAAAGACTTCTATTCCATTTTCTATTATCATAGTTATTTAAACACAAAATAAACAGATAATGTTCTAATGAAAATGAAGAGTGTATGTATAGCTTTATCTAATTAAAAAACAAATTATGTTGCTTTGACAGGCATAGCTTTAATTATCTCATACATACTTTACATATGACATAGCACATAAATTTGTGTATACATGTCAGCCTCAAATTCAGATTCAGATTTTGCTATTATAAGATGCTGAATTGGTAGCTGCAAATAGGGGATATAAAAAAGTATATAAGACATGGTCCCTACTCTCAAGGAATTTACACTCTAGTCAAGAAGAAATGTCTGAGTTCCAAATGCATAAGCTCCAATGTACTGGAAGACACTGCTCAAACTACCTTTTGCATGCTGGAATTCTGTGATGTTATATATAACATGGAACAAACAGGATATTCGATAGGTGTTACATATCCTTATGAGAGGGCAGGAATTTCCATTGTGATGAGTTCGTACAATAAGATGACCTGTGATCTTGCTGAGCATCAATTCTGATGCCACAGAATTATGAGTCCTCAAAGGACTTCAAAGCAACCCCTGGTACTGCTAAAACAGCTCTTGCTGCTATCATTTTAGTGTTTATAATGATTCTTAACAGAGCATATGTGTTTGCCCTTGGAATGACACAACTGCAAAAATACAGACTGATTATGGCTGTAAAACAACAGAAACCATTGAAGTCAAGCTACACTCCACATAAACATGTCCTAAATTTAATTTTTCCTTCAGAAGAATTCCCAAGTCAGAGCAGCAGATCCCCTGGCCCATGAAACCGCTTTCTCAGACACAGCTGATGGCAGCCACACGGCTGTTGCCCAGCTCTTCCGTCGACACCCCACCTGGCTCCTGCTAGGTATGTGGGTTCGTGGTCTTTCACAGGTGCCTCAAAATCCCCTGAATAAGAAAAGAAAGAAAAGAAACCCCCCTGTTCACTTACTTGTTTCAATTTAATACCAAAGTTAAGAAACCCTGCTTGTGACTGAAATCCTGTTTTCTGAGTTGAACATTCAAACCAATTGGAGAAACCAAAGAGAGAAATGCAGTGATAAAATATCGAAGACTAAAAGCCCATTTTATTTTCGTTCTTTTGAATCCACTTTTACTCATTAGCCTTTTATTTTATATCCTTCTCTAAAACTGCTTGATGTCTGATGGTTCTGAGGAGAAAATAGGAAAGATTCTTGGCATCTTATCAGAAGCCAAATTATTGAGTGGATTTACATGCTACCATAATGTAGGCTTAGAGATATGTATGTCTCCCATCCAGCTCATATAACCTTCCCTCTGACCAAAACTGCAGGTAATCAATTCCATGGCAATAGAAAGAGACTTACCTATTTCTTGGAAAGGAATAGAACCAACAAATGTTTGGACAACCACAGCTGTATTAATATACATGAGAAAGCAACAGCTAGTGTTATTCTGCAGAAATGAATGAATGAATAAATAAATAGACTCTAAACACTTTATTCTTCTCACATAATTTCTTCCCAGTGACATTATTGAACAGGCTGTTGAAAACAAATATCGTTAAATGAGAAAAGAAGAGCAACAGCCTTTCTTATTCCCTGCTGCAACATTTTCCAATGACGAATCCTCCCTAAATGGATTTAGCTTTTTGAAAAGAAGTCAGAGAGAAATCTGATGTGGCCCCCTGACCCCTGGTAAGCACATGTATCTTCACCTGTCACATAACACACTGGCACTTGCTTGCTTTTCAGCAAAGGCTATTGATTTTGCTTATTGGCTGCGGGCGAGTCCATAAAGAACAAATTACAAAGTCAGAGGTCCACAGTTAGCAATTGCTTGCATGATAACAGGGGCCTCAGTGCACCCCCACCAGTTACCATTAACGACCTCACAACCCCAGCCAAAGGAGAATGCCGGTAAGAAAGCTAGGACGTGTTTTCAACTGCTGTAAAGTCAGAGTTGTATACAAAGGTTTCTGTAAAGGATAAAACTATAGGAAATGGGCTACAACTGTGTATGTGTGTGTGTTTGTCGGTAATAAAGGGAAAGCAGAAACCTTAAAGTGAAGGCGACATACCATTCTGGATATAGAAAAAGGAACACAGAATGGGCATCAGATGTAGCTGTGAAATTGTCCTTTCTTGAGGCTTAAAATAAAATCATGTAGACTGATCTAGGTACATTTCTGCCTGAAGGCAGTGTATGGACTGAGAAATTTCTCAAGATAACTTCCAGTTCTAAGAATGTATGATTTTCTTGTAAGAGATTTAAGGTCAGCAGAACATGTTTCCTCTGTAATGAAATAGAGCCTACAGGTCAAACTAAATAACCAAAAATAAGATGGAAAGCAATGTGACTCATGTCAACTTGAAGACACTAAGTTGACTGCTCTTTCATCAACTCATTAGTATTAGCACCTTAATAGTTTAATCAACCAGTCAAGCATCCAATAAGCTAAATTTCTTGTATATAAACTCCTCAAAACTGTTTTTCCATGTGACCGTTTTCATTAGGGCTATAGTCCAAGATTTGCTGATCATTATAGTCAATACTCTGAAAATCTGGGAGAAATTAGTGGATGCCATTTACAATAATTAGGTTATCGGACATTTTTTGGACCTAAGATTATAATCTTCCAAATCTAAGCACCAGGACACTCACAATTAAAGTGAAGAGACACACGATTTTTTAAAAAAATACATGCCATAAAATTCATATATCATTCACATAAATGAATTTCCTAGCATTTCTAATTCTTCAAAGGGCAGATACTAGAGCCATTGTTTATTGGAGGTGTAGAATTATTGATGGACATGGAGATGGAGAGTGGCTCCACTCAGAGCTTTCATAGAGCTTGATCAAGCATATAAATATTTGGGAAATATATCTAAAAGTTATCACCGGATCATGCTGACCACATAGATAGCCAATAATGAAGACTATCCCAGATCCCTGAGGTTCAGGCGTGTGCTTCATTCCCATCTTGTAGCATAAAAATGAAGATTTAGTTTGACTTTTGCACTTATTTTCCCACAGTCATTTACTATATTTGAGAGGATGCCATGCTAAGGAGACCGATGTGCACACCTTAAATAGCTGCACAGAAAGAAAAACTTCTAAATATACCTTCCCACAAGGCTTGGGCTCTTATGAATATTATTATGCATTAACATCACTTCGACGGAACTGCTGAGCTAGATTGCAGTTTTAAATGAAAACTAAAATCCTGGTCACTTTATTCTAAATGACACCATAGAGATTCCCAGGTAAACTCACCCCAGAGAGAATTTTCAAGAAATGTTTGGCTATGCAAATTATCTGCTAAAATGGATTTGGATGCAAAAGCTTGCAGGAGGATTATGTGAGTTTGGAATGAAAATGACAAGTCCAGCTTGGGGCTCAGGGTATGAAACACAGTTGAGGGTTATTGGCTGCCCTCTTAGGTCCTATAAAACATACAGAATGTCGAGCAAGGAAAAGTCTCAGACTAAAGCTGAACTTTCTGCATTCCCACAATGCTCTCTCTAACCTCCCTCCTGTCCCCCTTGGACACCACAGCCCTCAAACACATGGACTTTTTGCACTGTCAGGTGAATGGAATAAGTTTGTCATCAACTTCAGCTAGTAGTAGCTGTGAACTGGTTTGGGGATTGAGAGAGGAGTTGGGACATTTATGATCTTCTGCAATGATTGCTACTGCTAATTCTGCTGTGAAATATGTAGAGCATCTGGAGAGGGAATTCAATAAAGTGTGGCCAAAATAGCATTCACTTTATGCCCTAAGCCTCTGGCAGCCGTTTAAGATAGCACTGAGACAGATCATATGACCTCAGCCCTTGCAAGACCTCATCACTTTTCATGGGAGAACTGAAAAGTGCTGATCCTGGAGCGTTTATGCTGATGGAACACAGATAAAAATCTGCAGGTGTAACTTTTTTAAAATTTAGTACATGAAGCATAAAAAAAATATCAGTATCACTATACATCATCTAGACCCAACTGCAACACCATCTTGTAGATGTAAAAACAGCCATAAGACTTTCAGTGCACAAGAATGCATACATGGAACCATGCCATATCAAGTGAAAGGTTAAAGATGCCCCTTTTGTAATTTGTAAAGGATATCAAGTATGGTATTCACTTATTGTAGCCTTACGAGGACATGTCTTCTTAATGTTAAGATATCAAGTATTACTGACATGTATTTTTATCACCTTGTTTTTCATCGAATGAGAGCATGTTCTGTAGAACGCTTGAGGAAGTATTGAAGGCAAGGAAAAATAAAAGGATAAAGAAGATGGGTAGTTTTGTAATAACCAGAGGTAGAAATAGTCAGGCTGTAGATGAGGGGAGAAAAGAGAAAAATATAAAGCCCTAGCAGGAGGGTGACCTTCTGGAGGGGCATGGAAGTTAGGTCCCAATTTCCTGACCTGTAAAGTGAATTGAACTAAGTTTTGAATCTAATTCAAAAGTCAGTCCTAAGAACTCAATCAAGAAAACGAGGGTTGGCCAAAGGAGAAGAAGTTATTTAAAAAAAAAAAAAAGATGCCTACACGCAAATGTTTATCATAGCACAATTCAAAATTGCAAAGTTGTGGAATCATCCTAAAGAAAATGTGGTACAACACACCATGGAGTACTATTCAGCCATAAAAGAGAATGCAATAATGTCTTTTGCAGCAACTTGATGGAACTGGAGACCATTATCCTAAGCAAAGTTTCTCAGGAATGAAAAAACAAACACCACTGTACTCTCTAATAATTGGGAGCTAATCAATTGACGCACACGGGCACAAAGAGATGTAAAGGACATTGGAAACCAAGAAGGGGGGAGGGTGGGAGTGGTTGAGAGGTAAAAACTTACCTATCCTGTACAATGAACACTATTCTGGTGATGGGCACACTAAAAGCCCTGACTTAAGCATTATATAAGGTATCCATGTAACCAAAGCATTTGTACCCCCTTAATTTTTTTTTTTTTTGAGACAGAGTCTTGCTTTGTTGCCCGGGCTAGAGTGAGTGCTGTGGCGTCAGCCTAGCTCACCGCAACCTCAAACTCCTGGGCTCAAGCAATCCTTCTGCCTCAGCCTCCCGAGTAGCTGGGACTACAGGCATGTGCCACCATATTCGGCTAATTTTTTCTATATATATATATTTTTTTTTTTTTAGTTGTCCAGATCATTTCTTTCTATTTTTCAGTAGAGACGGGGTCTCACTCTTGCTCAGGCTGGTCTCGAGCTCCTGACCTTGAGCGATCCACCTGCCTTGGCCTCCCAGAGTGCTAGAATTACAGGCGTGAGCCACCGCGCCCGGCCTCCCCCTTAATATTTTTAAGTAATAAAAAAGAAATTAAACAATTAACATTGTTTAAAAAAAAAAACCCTGAATGGGCTATGATGGGTGATAATGAATTCAAAAGTAGAGCTAAATAGAGAATAAGTGACAATCTGTAGGGACATCTTATAATTTTTTTTGTAGCTACTGTAGCAGTTATAATAAAGTTTATCCTTTATAATTAAAATAAATAAAATGAGTGTTGGGCATGCAAAGATAGTGTGTATGTTTGAAAGTTACACAAATCTGTTTTCCTAACTTAGGAGGGTTTACAATGAACCATAGAATATAATAAAAGCCTGAAAAAATTTAAAGCACGTTACCAAATTTATGCCATCCTATACTGAATGAAAACATTAAAGTCATTTCTTATGCAAAAAATAGATAGAAACAATATTGACTCAGAGTGGGAGAGGGTATATAAGCAAAAAAATCTCACCCAGGTGTTTAGGATCATCCACCACCAAATTTAGAGTCTTAAATCTAAATTCTCACCTCCTTCCAACGGCCTCCTCAAACTTAAGATGTCCCAAATTCATGCCATCTTCAGCCCCACCCTACCCCATCAACTTCTCTTTCTGTCCTCAGTTCCATAGCTCCACGAATGGTACAGCCAGGACTTGAGATGGAAACACTGAAGTCGTTACATGGACCTCCTTTTCCTCCCCAACCCCACATTCTCAGTCACTGAGTCCCACATATTTTCTGCCTAGATAATCTGTCCTATCATCTTCCTCTTACTGCTCTAAATTTAGACCCTTTTTATGCTTTCTCTGGATTACTGTGCTTTCTGACTTACTAATGGGATAACTCAGATACCACCCACCTCTCTTAATAAATTCTCTTCACTGCTACCAGAGAGCCCTGCTAAAGGAAAACTCTCTTACGTGACTCTCCAGTACTAAATCTTTCAATGGATCGCTGTTGCCCTTTAGAATCAAATCCAAATTCTGCAGGGTGGCATGAAGGCTTATTCATCATCTGACCTCTGTCCCTCCATTTAGCCTCCTCTTCCAAAGCCCTACATTCATCGGTATTCATCGTCGTCTTCTTCCAGATAAAAGAAGCCACAGTCCATTCCTTGGTCTCCCTCTACCTTCTTCCCTCAGCCCATTCACTGAACCAGGCTTCAGCAATGGGTACCAAAACCCCATAGACCTTGTAGACCGAAGATCCCTAGCCCTGTTTTCAAGATACATCCAGGCAAACAATATCTTCACATTCCCCTAAAATGTGTCTCCCTCATAAGCTTGAGTCTTACACACCAAAAGTCCTTTGAGCTTTCAGACCATTGTCTCTAGTATGGACTCTGAAAAACTCATTTTGAAACTCAGAGCTGAATTTCTTTGTGAAAGCCTGGATCTGCCTTGTCTTGGAAGTTACATTCTATGATATTCTATGACTGGAAAGCTATGTATGTATAGACAACTAGGAAACTCCTGGAGCTATTGGAAATTTAAAAAAGACACCAGGTGGTATTATGATAATATTTTTTCTATTTGAGGATGTTCTCAGGAAAACAACAAGCTCTAGTCTAGGGTATCTGACCTCCCAGAAAAATCACTGAATCATTTCAAAACAATGAAAAACAACCCCTAAAAATCCCAGTGACTGTCTGTAAAGAAACTCTAGTAAGCAACAACTTGTACTCCACAAAGATATGTTTATGTGAATTTAGAATTTATAAAAGATAATGTCCTAACCTAACATAGAGTTTAATAGCACATATTCATTTGGATGTTGACACTTAAAGGACTAAAAGAGTGTAACTATCTGCATGACATTTGATGGAAACTGGTGTGGTTTTTTTGGGTGGAGGGTGGTCCCTGAAAGAAAGCACTGCCAGGTATACAGAGGAGAGAATTTTACTTCTCTCTGCAGGAGCAACGGTGAGAGTAGCTTTGCCTCTATTGCTTTAGGAGAGGCTTTATTATTCTCACAGGAGCCAGGAGAGAGAATCGGGATGACGGTCTTAAAATAGTCAAAGCCAAATAACACAAAGCAATAAAGTGTTTGTGGGTGCCTTTAAACTAACCTATTGTAGATGCCTAGTTCAATACTGAAGAATAGTCAGAAAAAAGAATTTTACAAGTAACAAAATTAGCACCTAAGGGAACCATGTAATTTGTGTTTAAATAAAACATCGCTTCAAGAACCAACTCTCTTATCTTCAAATTCTGTCTGAGCTAATTCAAATTCAGTTATTTCTTCACTCATTACCCTACATGTATACTCAACTGAGATTTTATGAATGCTTTTCAGTTGTTTGATCCTTGATTCTGACTGTGAATAATGGCTTTATCTCTATACTACCAAATAGACATAAAATTTTTAAAGTATGTAATTGTTTAAGAAGTAAACATCCTAAAAACATGTTTTTCCAACTCTCAAGACAGATAAAAAGTGAATTTTTTTTTTTAGACAAGAAAGTGAGTGTTTATTTAGGTTGAAGATAGAAATCATTTGTAGCAAATTATAAATGTAAAAAAGCTCAAAAAACCCATAAAAATCACAAAATTTTAAAAATCACATATTTTATAAATTTATCCCCTGACACACTTCTATGTTACTCCTACATTCTTTGATTGCCTACTTTTTGATCCCCTTCTTAAATGATAGTGATTTTATGATACCACTCTCTAGACAAACCAGGAAGATAATTCAGTCTTTTCTCTGGTGTGAAAAACTGAATTTTTTATCCTGACACTTGAAAATTTCCTAAAGGATTATCAGTTTTACCTGAATTTCCAAAAGTAAATCCTATGTGATAAATTAACTGTCCAGAAAGCATATGTCAGGGGAAAAAAAAAGTGCTTCAATTGCATCAGTCTCTGCCATAATCAGTGATATTCCTTTACCATGAAAGGATGTTACTGCTTTATTAGGTTTGGTTCCTTGGTTGCAGAAGCAGGCAGAAAGTCTCTTCCCTACTTTGGATAATTCCTTTGTATGGTTTGGCTCAGCTCTGAGTCCTAGACTCAAGAACTCCGATCAGGAGCCAGTACTGCTCTTTCCTTCATTACAATTCATATGGTGGATCCTGAGAGATTTGGGCATGTTGTTGATTTCTCCAACAGTTCCAAGTACCACAGTCCGCCCTCACTCCACACCTTCCAATCTGTGAGTTCTCAAAAAAGAATTGCCAGAGTTTACATTCCATTAGAAATATTCTTAATTCTCAAGGACACGAATAACCTTCTCAAGGGGAAGATTGCTTTATATCCTTAGTTTAGCATCTACCAAAAAAATCCCAATATAGTTGAAGATTGCAAATGTCTTATTTAGACCCTTGGATATTAGAACCATTGGTACTTATGATTTCTAGGAAGTTTCCAAGTAGTCCTTGGTAGGATATTATCCTTAATGCTAATAATAGCTTATACTTATTGAGTGCTTATTAGATGCAAAACTGTATCTTATTTAATTCTTATAGCAATCCTATAAAATAGATACTCTTACTAACCCACTTATTTCACAGATAAAAGTAGGCTTCCCATATGTTGCTACGCACATTATTACTAAGACTGTAAGTACCCATTAGCAAGTCATCATGTCTCCAGAATGCTGAAACTGAAATAGGTCCTCCAGAGTTTCACACGTGGCTGAGGTCTACCACCCACACGGTTTTTAAATAGTGCAGCATTTTCCCTCTTGGTTCCCAATACTGTGTAGATCTAGCGTTTCAGAAAATGTGATCCCTCTTAAAGACAAATTCTTCGTCCAATGGAAATCAATGTTCACTTTCCGTGTGAAATGCTTTATCTTGAGGAACACATGCTGTGTTTTTTGTATATGTCAGTCATAGAATGTGCAATTGAATATTGTTGATGCTTATCAAATATCTAGGATTGTTATTTATTATAATGATAAAATAATAAGGGCCTATTGTTAGTCTTAATTTTTAGCATTTCATGGCATTTATAGCAAGCTTTTGTTATGAAGATCAATAAGCCATCGTTATAGATAACTTCAATTTGTCTACAAAAAAACTGTCTTCTTTTTCAACATGTCTATGAGATTTTCTATACTGACAGGAAGTTACACTTAGATCAGGAACAATTTTCTCTCTCTTTGCCCACTCATTTATACCCTTACTGTGGGCCTGACCTGTGTGCCACTTGATAAGTTTTATCTGTGACTGTAGGACTCCTTCATCCAATAGGCCTGTTTCACAAACTAGACATTAACCAGTTTGTATTAGTATTTAAAGGAGTTACCAGGAACCCAGAGTTTGCTTGACCTGATTTTGTCTTTCTTGAAAGTTCAAGTCACAAAATGACACCAAGTAGACAGAATGGAATTCCAGCGAGATCAAATGACTTATTTGTGGACATACGTGATTAGTAGTTCTGACTCATAGTTTATGGCCTATGCCACTTTTTCACACAATTTCATGATTGATATCCTGAAAAGAGAAATAAATTGTTGATTGAATTGAATAAATATAAGACATGGAGAGAGGCATCCTGCTTATATATCTATAAAAGGCAGGGTAACCAAAAACCAGTAAAAAAGTAGCCCCCACTAATTCATCGACTGCATAGACATGTACTAGGCATTTTATATCTGTTTTCTCCTTCAAAATATACAGTACTCTGCAAAGTTTTGCATATGAGATATAGAAGCTCCGAGAACTTGGCTAACGTGGCTGAAGAGGTAGAACTAGTAAAGGGTCCGTCTAGGTTTTAAACCTAAGTTTTTCTGACTCCAAGCCAGGTTCTTCTCAGAATAATATGCTGTTTAGCATTTGGGAAAAGGGAGGTTTTTTGTTTTAAAAGAGAGTGGTATGTTGGAAGAGAATGCTAGAAACTGAAAAACTTGGCTCTTCTTTTCAGCTTGTTGGAGAGACCTCAGGGTGGAAAAGTATGCTAGATGAGGGATGTTTGCTCGCTTCCAGTGTGAACATTCTGCACTTTGCATTGTAGCTGTTTGATATTTTAGGTCTATTGATCAAGTAATTTTTCTGACTAGGTACTTTATTTTATGGGTTGTTTCAATGTCCGGCTGCAACTCATTTTAGCAAAATGACATGCCTCTTCCCTGCCAAAGAGTATGTAATGTAACATGACTCATCAGAAAAGTAACATGACACATCAAAAATAAATGTTCATGACTAGTGATTTAGGTAGCTAATAAAGACAAGAATATTGTATTATTTATGTCTAGATAATATTCATGGATAATTCAGTATGCTCAAACCTCTAGAGATGAGACGTCTAAGGCAAATACATTATTTCTGTGGACTTTGCTAAATCAAACCAGATGTGCTGCAAGATACATTTTTATCAAAAGCTTTACTTTATAAATAGGCCCACTGGCCAGACTCATTTTCAGGTCTCAAAGCAGAACTCTGAGTGCATTCTGTAGCCTGTCTTGGGTATTATAAGAAACAATCTGCTTCAAAGAACTGAAGTTTCCCATCAGATTTCTCACTCTGAACGAACATTTTTTTAGTCCTCACCCTGAATGTACTCCTCAAACCAAGGGTCAAATGATATTGCTAAAAAGTGAGAGGAACCACTGGTCCAACTCTTGCTTTATTGGGCTAGAGATTAATGAGTATCTCAATAAAACATCAGTTAGTACCACAAAAATACATATTTAATGGAGGCCCTTTACTTGTATTTTTTCACTGTTCCCTGCAATTTAAATAGCTTCCAACTTTCTGATTTACCAATTAATGTAATCTACACACTTCATTCCTTTTATTTGGATTTTTGCCCTCATTTTGCAGAAAGGCAGAAAAGCAGATGGAAGCTTCCATACAAAATGGGAGATAATCAACCTGGTGGTGAAGGGTAGGGACTTGAGGCTTAGATCTTGGTTTAATACTCACTTTACCATATACTAGCTGTGGCGTCCTGAAACAGTTGCTTGAGGCATCTCAGCTGTAAAATCTTACTTTTTAGGGCTGCTATGAGGCTTAAATAAGATAATATGTGTCCATAGGGCCTTGCATGTAATTGTTGCTCAGTAAATGTAAGCTATTTCTAGTAGTAAAAATAATACTACAAAGTAAACTTGGCATTTTCTAGAAAGCCACAGCTCTCCAAAGATCTCACATACAGAAGTGTAAATAAGATACATATTTTCAACCACTTTATGGACTCTTAGGGGTCACCAAACTAAAGAGGAACAATTGTCCTATGAAGAAGAGTCAGTGGTCTGCTAGAATTAAGAAAGACTGGTTTTTTAATTCATCATTCTGGATGATTTTAAGGAAAAATATGCAATGTATTGAATTTAAATAGTAGCCATATTTATAGCACAAGTTATATTAACCTGTTTTGTGAGTTTATATGTAAGTATTTCCAAGTAGATTGTTATCTCCCAAGGCTAGAAACCTGATCTTACTTTGTATTTGTAGCACCTTTCATGGAATCTGGCACATTGTAGATATTAGATAAATGCTGGAAAAATAAATTAGTAGATAAATAATTTCCCCTATTTCTAGAGAAGAATGAAAAATGATGATGCTTGTTAGATGATGAGTAATGTGGTTTAAATTTCTTACTATATAATTATATTGTGTTCAAACACAGGCATTTGAGAAGTTTATGGTAGAGTCATAAAGAGTCTATTAAAAAGCAATATTTATTGACCTTTTTCCTTATACTAATATTACTTTCTTTCCACCTTTGTTTTAATTTTTTCTTCTTGCTTATTTTGCAATGTGTATGTGTGTATGACACAAAAGCAGGAGAGTTTACAGGACAGATATGGTCTCTGCTGCACATTCATCTTTGTTTGTCTATTAGCAACTCTTTAAAAATGTAAAAACCATTCTCTATCTCTAAGGCCGTACAAAAATAGGCAACTAAGAGCTCGACCCACAGACTGTAGTTTGACAACCCCAGTCTTAGGTAAATGAATGTATTAACCAAATGTTAGTGGTTGTTATTTGTGAGTGATGGAATCTGGGATAATTGTTATTTTCTTCTTAATGTCTTTTCACACTGTCTAAATTTCGTAATAATGCATTTATCATTTTAAACTCAAAACTAAAAGCAAAAATATATTTATTTGATTGACACATTATAATTGTACATATATATAGTGTGCAATTTGAAGTTTTGATACATATCTATGTTGTATAATGATCCAATCAGCATAGTTAATGTATCCATCACCTCATACATTTATTATTTCTTTGTAGGGAGAACCTTCAAAAAAACCTCTCTTCTAGCTATTTTGTAATATGCGATATTTTGCTATTAACCATAGTCACCCTACTGTGCAATAGAACACCATAATTTATTCCTCCTATATAATTGTAACTTTGTACCCATCGGCCAACCTGTCCCCATCCTCCCCCTCTCCCTTTCCCTATCCCAGTCTTTGGTAGCCACTGTTCTGCTCTCTGCTTCTATGATAACAACTTCTCTTTTTTCAGATTCCACAAGTGAGAGCATGTGGTATTTTTCTTTTGTCTAGCTTATTTCACTTAAAATGACGATCTCTAATTTCATTCATGTTGTTAAAAATGACAGTTCATTCATTCATTTTGTGGCTGAATAATATTCCATTGTGTATATATATATATATATATATATATACCACATTTTCTTTATCTATTCATCCTTTGTTGGACACTTAAATTTGCTTAAATTATGATGTGAGCAAATAGAGTTCAATTCTGCTTTAAGGGTCAACAATAATATTTTCGGCCTAGCATATGCCGTATCTGCATTGTCTAATCTCAGAGATAATATGTAAAATTTCACTTCAAAGAAACAAAAGAAAGATGCTGCAATCTTATTTTACATGCCCTCAAATGGCTGTGTGTGTGTGTGTGTGTGTGTGTGTGTGTGTGTGTGTGTGTGTGTAGGGGGTGGGGAGTTTTCACTTCTTTTCTGGATACGTCTGCTCAAACTACAGCTGATTTATGAAGTAAAAACATGATTTTAGTAGGCTAGTGTAGTCAGTATACTTAGGAAGAGCTCCTTTCTGTAGAGAAAGAAAAATGCAACTGTATTAAGAATACATTGCTGCTAAAAAAGACCACATAGTCTTTAAATCATCCAATTGTCTGAGATTAGAAATTCCTGTGATCCGAGTCTCCTTTCTCTTCTAAAAGTAAATATTTCTTTTTCTTCTGTAGAAAAACATGCTATCATAGTATATCATAATTCTGTGGTGACAGATGGTGAGTTATTTTTCAAGAACCTTCTATTCCCAGCGGTACAGTCTCTTCACATGCCATACTTGGGATTTTATGCCCCCACTCATACTGTTTCCTCCTATCTAGAATGTTCTTCTTCAAGAAGAAACATTGCTTTGTCATCAAACAGACATGGTTTGAAATCTGGCTACACCAGTTACAACCTTGGGGTGTGTGCAATAACTTCTATGAGTCCTGATTTCCTCGTATGTAAAATGTAGGTAGTAGCAACTCTAAATGATTACTATGATGTTTAAATAAGATAATACATGACACTTGTATGTAAATTTTCCATAATGTGTTTAGCATATAAGAGCACAACAAATGATAGGCCTTGGATGAAATTACTTTCCTTCAGCTTTCCAAATCTTGTCCATTCTGGAAAGTCCCAGTTTCTCTCTCATAAATTTAGCTCACAGTAATCTCACTTTTCTCTCAATTGCTTTGTTTGTTTTCTGCTCATTAACTATGGCACTTAATTGTATAAAATTTGATTTGCTATAAAATTTGCTTTGCCTGGAGAAGTACAGTAGGTCCTCAGATAATGTCCTTTTATTCGACATTACATTATAAGGTTGATGAGGAAAAAAAACCGATTCCCAGCCAGGGCCACTGTCTGTGTGGAGTTTGCACCTTCTCCCCATATCTGCATGGGTTTTCTCTGGGTCCTCTGTTTTCTTCCCACATCCCAAAGCTATGCCCATTAGGTGAATCGGCATGACTCCAAGGTCCCGTTGTGAGTGAGTGTGGGTGTGAGTGCTCCCTACCATGGATGGCGCCTGTCCAGGGCTGGTTGCCGCCTTGGCCCTGAGCTTCCAGGACAGGCTCTGGCCTCCCAAGACCTTGAACTGGAATAAGCGGATTGGAAAATGAATGACTACAAATTATTGTCAAATAAATATTCATCAAGTCTACAATAATCATACAAATGCACACCAATAAAACAATGTGACATGAAAGCGCTCAGAAGCCACCATCTTTGTGATTGCTGGTTTCTGAACCGCACCTCGTAGGAGGTGCGTCTGACAGTTCCTTGATGTAACCCACCACCGTCGTGATCGCTGTCACTCACTGATTCACCGAAACTTGGATAAATCATTACCTTAATTGTTTAATCTTTCTTAAATGTAAGTATAGCTCACATTTATTTTAATATTTAATATGAGAAGTGTTTTGGTCTTTATTTAGAAGTTTGGTGATGCCTTCATGACCAGAAATAGGTCGTAGGAACTTAACTCTTGTTTATATCAATAAGCCTGTGGTAAAATTGGTTTCATTAGACGTTTTGCTTAAAGTCACAGTTTCTAAGAATCTAATGATGACCTTAAGTGAAGACTCACTGTATTTACATACATCTCCTCTAATTACACTGTCAGCTGCTACAGGGCATGGACAGCTCTTACATCTCTTTTAAATACCAAAAAAAAAAAAAAAAGAAAGAAAGAAAGAAAGAAAAAGATGAACAGGTTTAAAGAGAACTATTAACATAAAGCTTTTATATAAAGAAAGCCAAAAATACAGACCCATTTAATAATTAAAATATATATACTACATGACAAGGCAAACATTGGAAAGTTACCAATGAATGATTACAGTTTAGAAAAGTGACTCTATTTCATCCTGCCCTCTTCCTTGTAGAATTCCCACTGCAACAATTGGGTAACTTGATTGACATTTCTACACCTCACTGCCTCCCCACCTGTCCTCTCCCTCTCTCCTTCCCTCTTCTTCTTTAACAACTTTATTGAGATATAAAAATACATACCATGACATTCATCCATTGTAAGTATACATTCAATAATTTTTGGTAAATTTACAGTTTCTTCCATCTCTTTTGCTCTCTGCCCCAGCTCTAAACACAAGGCTGGATATTAGTAGGCAGCCAATAAGCACTTATTGAAAGAATGAATAAATTTATTATAGATATTTAAGTATCCTACTAGACTTCTTATTGTAGTTAATTCATTATTTAATAGTTGAACTATTATTTAAAAACCAAATCCATTATGACATGAAACTGTTTCTGGTGGCTTAAGCATTAATATCTCCTCTGAGCCACACAGAAGAGTGAATGTGTGAAAATTCCAAGACTGCATATGCTTTCTGAGAAGGGTTGGAAAGCCAGCAGCTTCAGTACTTCAGGCTGATTAGAAGGCTGAACCCAGACAAACTAAATTCTATTCTTGAATAACCCAACACTCTTAATTTCCCAGGCAAGAGCTAAACTTATTTAATAAACAGTTCACTCATATGGTAATACCTGTGCTTCAGACAAATGTTTTAATAATGTATGTTAAAGTCTTTTACAAATTCCAAAGCAGTAGACAAATGAAAGGAATTGAACATTATGATTTATACTCACTTATTTCTCCTGGGCTGATATGTGCAGTCACTTAGAGGACAAAGACCATTCTTTGGCACCAACAGTGAGAAACAAAGTTTGAATATATTTTGCTGGACAACATGATAACAATGGAGGATTTTCTTTAAAAAGATGAATTTTATGTTTTCTTCTTAAAAAATGCTAGTAACAAATGCCATCCACAAATATTAGCTAGCTTAATTTTTATGAAACATTTTATGTTCACTATGACATTTGTTTACAGGCCATAAGAAATTCAATAGAAAATCAAGGAATTGAGTAAAAGAATAACTCCACAGTTTATGATTACAGTATCTCATTTTATTTATATTAAGGCATGCATAAGAATATGCCATTTTTGCCATGTGATTACAAAGCCTTTTGTTGTGCTTTAAATTTGATTTAACATAATATTTGATAAAATTTGGTTTGAGATATTTCTTTGATTTGATGTGCAATAATACAATGAACTTTTTTGTGTTATTGGACTATCATTTTGTTATTAGAAGTAAATATATATTTACCTTTTTAGGGTTATTTCAATAGTACAGGAATGAAATTAATGAGTACATATGGAGATATGACTATATATCCTCCAACTACCACCACCATCCACACAGCTTAAATCTCTTCAATAAATCCTCACTGGTCTGAGTCCATGGTCCTTAGCATGATGCACAAGACCTTCACACCTAGCCTTGTCTAGCTCTGCGGTCAATTCTCTGGTCACCAAACTTACTTCATGTTTGGTTAGCACATAATTCATAGTTTCCAGGACAATCTCTGTGATTCCTGCCTACTGCACATCTAATTCCTTTTCCCAACATTGCTGCATCTTCCTTCCCTTCCACTTTGTGCCTCCTTCCCCACTCCAAGACTGCTTGACTGGAAAAATCCCCATTCATCTTTTAAAACTCTATTCAGATACCTATTCTGGGAAGCTTTCCCTGCTTTGTTCACAAATTAAATGCATTACTTTTTTGGAGGGAGGTATTTTTTGGGGGCTTTTTTGGGTACTATTTCTGAATCAAGAGCAGAGTTCTATTATTTAATCTTTCCCTCTGTGTCATCATTATTTATTTACATGGCTGTCTCCCTGACAAAACTTGTTGTCAGGACCCGTTCCTTATTAACCTCTGCCTACTCCCTGCCTGGCACTAGCCCTGCCCATGCTCAATAAATGTAACTCTCTTAAATCAGTAATGCATGAATAATGAATATTATAATTTTCCAAATATATCCTGAAATCACTTTACAGATGATTTGTACTCATTTATATTGCCATCAGAGCACAAAAGTGGAAGAGTTTCTCCATCTGCTTGCTGAATTGGCTGTTAGTTTCTTCTCAAGGCCATACGTGACCAGCAATGATGGAAGGGTGGCAGGGTGAGGTCTAGGGCCACACAGGACATAGAATATGCTGGAAAATATAACCACATACCAGAAACGTGAAAATCATTATCTTATATTTCCCAGATGGTAGACTGGGAACAGAGAGTTGGGATTACTTAAGGAGTTTGGTGCCTCGAGTGCTTCTGGTTGGGTCTCTTTAGATCCAAGATCTTTAGAAAGATCCAAGTCATACAGTGTTCTTCCCAAGACACATTTGCAAAGTGAACATTTAGCAATGCTAATGCTTGTTTTGGGCCAAGAAAGAGTTTTTATCTCCTTTACTATTCACAGATGATTACATAATTGTGGATTTCAAAAATTGTACACTTCTTTTTCCACTTTTACATGAATAATGGAAGTCAATATTGTATTTAAGTTCACTTCTTGTTTGGAAGCAAGGCACATAAAATGAGGGTACCCTGTGTCATTTTTATACTCAGCCTCTTGGAAAGCTAAATAATTCCATCCCTTCTCCACAGTATAACTATTTTCTAAAGATGTCTGTTTTACCAATAAGAATAATCACAGGGGACTTTTCCCCCTAAGGTGCTATTTTGGTCTTGGGAATTAAGCTCTAATTGAGCAGCTGAGAGAGATCCTGCTATAAATGTTAATGATGAAGCCAGCTTTTCTAATGAACTCCAGCTGATGAGGGGATAGGAGGAAGGAAAGAGGAACAGCAAGAAGTATCGGGGGATGGGCTGTGTAGTGAGATAAACAGTGTCCTTCCAAAGTTCATGTCCACCTGGAACCTCACAATGCAACTTTTTTGGAAATAGGGTCTTTGCAAATATAATTAGTTAGCGATCTCAATATGAAATCCTCCAGGACTTAGTGTGGGCTCTAAATCCAATGACAGGTGCCTTATAAGAAGAAAAGACACAGAGAGACACAAGGAGAAGATAACCTTGCGAAGAGGGAGGCAGAAATGAGTTATGTCTCCACAAGCCAAGAAACACATGGGGTCATCAGAAGGTGGAAGAGGCAAGGAAGGATTCCTCCCTACGGCCTTTAGAGGGAGTCTGGGCCTGCTGACACCTTGATTTTGGACCTCTAGCCTCCAAAACTGTGAGAGAATACATTTTTATTGTTTTAAGCCACCAAGTATGTGATAATTTGTTATAGTAGCTATAAGAAATGAATACAGGCTGTGAGTGTGTGTGCATGTGTGTGTGTGTGTTTTATCCAGGTATTATTTGCTAAATACCCAGTTTGCCAGGCCTGTGCTAGGTGCTGGGTATACACTAATGAATAAGATTGATGTTAAACAAATATGCCACTTATGCTGCTGTGAAAGGATAACATACAGGGTATAGTTTGAGAGTTTGGGAAAGATTTTGTCCCAAATAAAGAAAACTATGGGTAGGTGTGTCCCGATGTGTAGGATTATCCAAGTGAACAGGGAGGATGATGAAGACCATTATAGTAGAGAAAAGCTGAAAACTCTTAGAAAAGCAGCAAAACTCTGAGATATGAAGGTGCTTGGTTGGACCAATTGCCAAAATGTGTAGGGGTCATAATGGTTGGAAGAACAGTGATACAGCAAGATGATGTAGGAGATGTAATCAAGGAAATTATTGTAGGTTATGTTAATATTAGAGACTTTATTCTAAGGGCAGTCACAAATCTTCTGAAGAATTTTTAGAAGAGTGTAATGTGATTAGAATCATTTTTAGAAGATCACTGTGGTTACTCTGTAGAGAAGAAATTGGAAGAAAACAAGAGTGGGTGTAGGGTCACTCAAAGAGGCCAGTGCAGTGGTGCAGGTCATGGTAGTGAAGATTGAGAGATGTAGATGGATTTAATATACACTTGGGGGAAAAAAATTACAGGACTTGATGTATAGTGGAAGGTGTGAAACAGACAGATGCCAAAAATATACTATATCCTGGGTAGAAAAACTATTATAGAAGTGGAACATGTTTTGTGGAGACAATGATCCTGAATTTACTTTTGGATTTTTTCTTGGCAATGTCTTTGAGACATCTAAGTAAAGATGTAATGTTGGGCATCAAATATACTGGTATAAAGTTGAGATGTTTTCTCTTGCCTGAAGATATTAATTCTAAATCATAAGAAGTAGGTTGTATTTGAAGCAATGGGAATGAAAGACATTGCCCAGGGAGAAGATGAAGAGAAGAGAGAACATGAGAAACAGAGGTGCCCCTAAGAGATACAGACATAGACTTTTAAAAAAAGAAAGAAAAAAAAATGGCAGGAAACAGGAGAGGAATACCAGCTGGGGAAGTTGAGGGAAAGAAGTGATTTAAATGGTCAAAAATGGTCAAAAGCTAATGAGTATCTTAGCATGCATTATGGGATGCCCAGTGAGAATCGAATGCTCATCTCCACCCTAATGTCTGGGTTTTACAAAATGCCTCTGAAGTATTTCTAAGTGGCCTAACATTGGGTTTCTAT
>CAUYSK010008194.1:0-39783 GCA_963575035.1 Avahi laniger
ATCTTGTGCTTTTTTATGTACCGTGTTACAGTTAAGAATGGGAGAAAATTTTTGCGTGCTACACATCCAATAAAGGTTGATAACTAGAATCTATTTGGAACTCAAGAAAATTAGCAAGAAAAAAATCAAACAACCCCATTAAAAAGTTGGCAAAGGACATGAACAGAAGCTTTTCAAAAGAAGACAGACTAATGGCCAACAAACATGAAAAAATGCTCAACATCTCTAATCATCAGGGAAATGCAAATCAAAACCACAATGAAATATCTCTTAATTCCAGTGAGAATGTCTTTTACCAAAAAGTCCCAAAACAATAAATGTTGGCGTGGATGCAGAGAGATAGGAACACTAACACTCATATACTGCTGGAGGGACTGCAAACTAGTACAACCTCTGTGGAAAGTAGTATGGAGATAACTCAAAGAGCTACAAATAGAACTACCATTTGATCCAGCAATCCCATTACTGGGCATTTATTCAAAGGAAAAAAGACATTCTATAAAAAATACATTTACACTGAATTTTATAGCAGTTCAATTCACAATTGCAAAGATGTAGAAACAACCCAAGTCCCATCAATACATGAGTGGATTAATAAAATGTAGTATATGTATACCATGGAGTTCTACTCAGCCACAAAAAACAACTACTCTAGCACCTCTTGTCTTATCCTGGATAGAGCAGGGGCCCATTCTACCAAGTGAAGTATCACAAGAATGGAAAAACAAGTGCCACATGTACTTACCATCAAATTGGTATTAACTGACCAACACTTATGTGCATATACAGTAGTAACTAACATTTATCTGGTGTTGGGCAGGTGGAACTGGGAGAAGGTGTTTATTCACACCTAATGGGTGCGGTGCGCACTGTCTGGGGGATGGACATGCTCGAAGCTCTGACTCGGGTGGGACAAAGGCAATATATGTAATTTAAACATCTGTAGTCCCATAATATGCTGATATAAAAAAATAAAATTTGAAAAAAGATACTTTTTCTTATTTTGATATTAGAGGGATTCTTAAATGTTTTGTTTTAAAAGTTTTATAGACTTTAAAAAAACTTAGGTCATTATTCATCTGAAATGGATTTTAAAAGTGATATGAGAAGGCAACTAAATTTTTTTCTATTGGATATGGGACAATAGTTCTTCCAATGTCATTTATTGATGAGTCCATCTTTTGTCCTGATTTGCAATGCCATTACAGGTAAATGTGTGTGTGTGTGTGTGTGTGTGTGTGTATTTTTACCTGTTTGTGGGTGTGTTTTTAGAATTTTTGTTTAATTCCATTAGCCATTCTGTACATAGCTGTTCTGAAACCAACCAGTGGTCATAATTGTTTTAACTTTACATTAAATCTTATATTTTGTTCACAAATTTACTCAGTCTTCTTCAAAATTGCTATGACTGAGATGTTCTCCACAAATGGATTTAGAAATAATTTGTTCCTCACAGTTTTGTTACTGAGTTGGCTGCACTGGGCATCCTCTTCTGGGCCCTGTGACTCTGGAAATGAAATCCATCCTTAGAACAACCGCTTGTTTCATCACAAAGAGCTCCTCTTATATGATAAATAGGCCATGAATACTATAAAGAGAAGATAATATTCTTTGAAAGTATCTGGTGGTTTCTTCACAAAAATAGTTTACATACTGATTTACAAATAAACCTCATTAATTATGAAAAAGTATACATTTTCAAAGTCACATCTCTGATTAAAATTAAGTGAATAAAATTGAATATTTTGGATCTTAATTTTTCTATATGAGTAACTGAATCAGTTTTTCATGTTATACAACATTATTTTGTGATTTTTCATGAGGATAATTTTGAATTTATGAAGAATTGACATTTTTACAATCTTGAAGGTTCTCATATAAAAAGCAATGCAGCTCTACTTTGTTTCCTTTTACATTTTTCAAATACATTTTTTGCATCATTGTCCATGAATGATCTTTATACACATTTTGCTATTTCAATTCCTTAGTTCTCAATGGTTTTTGTTGACATTACATCTATGAACATTTTACTAATTATTTCTTGCCAATGTGTAGGAATGCAGTTGTTTTTTTGTAGGTTAATCTTGTTCATGAAACTTTATGAATATTTTTATTAATTCTAATTAGAATATGCATAGATTTTATTCATTGAATTTCCTGGACTTTTTTCTGTTTTATTAATCTTTTCATATATAGCACTAGTTTGAGATTTTATTGCCCTTATTCCTTTATTTTCTTTTATATAACTTTCTGCTCTTTTTTTATTATTTACTTCTTTTTCTTCCTTTGGATTTACTCAGTAGTTCTTTGTCTAAATTTTTGACTTAGATGCTGTATCATTTTAGATGTATTCTGTTGAAAGTGAGAAGAATCAATTAACAAGGATTTAAATCTTATGGATGTGCATTATCTCAGTAATGAAGGATGCTTGCAGTGAGCAGATTGAGGATTGTTCACCAATTACCAATTTCATCTAGGACCAAAGCTCTTTCCATGCTTTCTCCCACCTCTCCTCATGTTACATTTTCATCTTACCCTTGTTACTTGCAGGTGTCTTTAAAGCTGCTGTAGTTCTAGGTATCACATTTGCATATCAACATTCTTAGCAGGAAAGGAAATAGAAAAAAAAACTTTCATCTTAATATTCAGTTTTGGTTAAAATTTAAAGCTGAGTAATTTTATATCCTTTTTCAAAATAATATAAAATATCATAACAAAAATTTAAAGATTTTCAATTTACTAAATATAATCATGCCAATGTATACCATAAGCCTATCACTTCCAAAAGTTTCCTCCTGATCTCTTTATTATTTTTTTTTACTTTTGGGATAAGAACACTTAATATAAGATCCACCTTCTTAGCAAATTTTTAAGTATATAATACAATATTTTTAACTATTGGCTCTATGCTGTACAACAGATCTCTAGGATTTATTTATCTTGTATAGCTGAAACTTTGTACCTTTGACAAATACCTCCCAATTTGCCCCTCCCTCCAGCCCCTGACAACTACTATTCTACTCTCTGCTTCTGAATTTGACTATTTAAGATTGATTACCCATATAAGAGTATGAATACTCTCATATAAGAGTATGTAGTGTTTGTTTTTCCGTGTCTGGTTAAACATTCTGTACTCCAGGTTTATCCATATTGCTGCAAATGACAGGATTTCCTTCATTTTTAAGGCTGAATAATAATAGATAGTATTGTATGTATATACTATACTTTGAAAATTTATCCATTCATGGACATTTTGGTGGCTTCTGTATCTTGACTACTGTGAATAATGTTGTGATGAACATGGAAATGCTGGTATCTCTTTGAAATCCTTAATTCAAGCCTTTGGATATACACCCAGAAGTGAAATTGATGGATCATATGGAATTCAGTTCTATTTTTAATTTTTCGTGGAATCTCCATATTATTTTTCACAATGGCACCGATTTACATTTCCACCAGCAGTGTACAGGCTCCCTTTCCCCTGCATCCTTATCAGCACTTGTTACCTTTTGACATTTTGATAACAGACATCCCAACAGGTATGAGGTAATATCTGGTTGTGTTTTGATTTGCTTACCTGATGGTTAATTTGAGCATTTCTCATACACCTGTTGTTCATTTGTATGTCTTTATTTGAGAAATGTCTGTTCAGTTATTTTGCCCATTTTTTAAATCTTGAACTGCTTGTTATCAACATAGGAAAAGTGACCTAGAGAGAAAGACTATTTTTGCCAGTTGAGTTAGGGATGGCAGATTGGGAACCTTGGTCCATTTTAAGCAGAGGATTTTCAAAACATTATTTTGTACTACAAGATGGTGAAGTGCATCAAATTGTTGCATGGCCCATTGTCTCTTGGAAGATAATCTAAAATGTTGGACTGTTCTCATTATCAACACTGGGTGACTGACAATCTGATTGGGTTTGCCCTTTAGAGGGCCTTCATTTTGAAATAGCTTAAATGTCTCTCCTCATGACTCCCATTATTACTTCAATCATTATTACTGGCCTTAAAGTTTTATACCAGACTAGATTCTAAGGGTCTAAGAATACATTCTGGCATGCTTTCAATCCTATTTTTCTATACTATGGCATCATATTGCTTTGCTTCCTTGAATTTCCTTTTACTCTCCTTTGATGCTTCTTATAAAAATATTTTTCTTTCTTGGCCATGCATGCCATAAATCTAAATTTATTACTCCCTCTGCTATTGTTTAATGTTTAACACTAATAAAAATGCTACTTAGCATTTACATAAGGTTCATATTTTTAAAGTGCTTTACAAGGACTATTACTCAGGTCTTTTTTAATGAGAGTATTTTCAGAGGCAATTTGTATGAATATTCAGGAGACATTATGAATGTGAAGCTAAAGCCCTGTTCCTGTAATGATTTGGAATTTAGATGAGTAATACGCAGAAATAGGGAAGTGCTGATCTGGCAACCATTAACAAAAAAGGAAGCATTTACAATGAATGTATTATGGTCAGTAAAAAAATTTATATCTATAGGTGTATTTATCTTTATTCAAATAGAACAGTATCCATAAAACAGGGTTTTAAAACACTTGAGTGTATTCTTATTAATATAACATTTATTAAACTGAGACATTTTTATAAATCGAGAGCAAGCTTCTATTTGATTTAAGGCCAGAATTTGTTACTTAAGTTTTCAGGTTGTTTTTGTGTTTGAGCTTCATTCATTATGGGTATGATTTAATTTAAATTACTCTGATAGAGAAAGTGTTCTATTGTCCTATTCAGATAGTCACAGGTAATAAAATTCATTGCATTATATAATGCACTCAAATTGTCATCAATAAGTACAAAAAATATATTTAGGCTGTTAATAATTCTATCTTTGGTTTTATCTTCATGTGTAAATTCACCAACAGTTCTCTAGAATTAGTAATTCCATGTATCACCCAGAAGCTTTCCAAACTACAAAAGAATTTATGTATAGAGAATAAATATAAGATAAAATTTTGGTTTTACATTATCTTTTATACTTGGGATTGAAATATACTGAGAAGCAGAGACGATGTCTTATTATTCTTTTATTATCCAGTGATTAGTTAGTGGTATATATTTGGTGCTCAGTAAATGTCTGTGGGCTGCTAGTTACTGATCATGTATAGATGAATATTATTTAAAACAATACAAATATGTCTAGCAGAGTGGAGTGGCACAGCAGAGACATACTGGGCCCATAAAACAATACAAATAACTTACGAAGGAAAATCCTGCCGGGCTCAGTGCTGATTTCTTGGATTTGTCAGCTATCCACAGCTTGGAACCACACAGAAGCTTTCAGTCCCACTCAACATTAAATTTAAACTGCAAACCATAGTCTGCATGACCTTTTTCTGATCCAATCTGGTAAATCTGGTATTATGCCTTGTTTTCCTTGTCCCCAGATCTCTAATCTGTAAACCTTTGTTCTGTTTTTTGAGTCCCCATCTCATTCTCTTCACCGACCGTTTCCCTTCCCACAGACTGTCTCATGTGTGTTCACGTCTTGTCATCCAGATCTTAGCTTAAACATTACCTTCTAAGAGGGGAATTCCTGATCACTCAAATCCCGAAATTTTGGATCACATTATTTAACTAAATAATGGTTAATTTTATGTCTCAACTTACCTGGGCCACCAGGTGCCCAGATATTTGGTTAAACATTATTTTGAGTGTTTCTATATGGGTGTTTTGGGATGAGACTGACATTTAAACTGGTGGACTTTGAGTAGAACAGATTGGCCTTCATAATACCGGTGGGTCTAGTTCAATCATTTGAAGGATTTAAATAGAACTGGCTGAATAAACTCTTCCTCTCTCCTTCCCCCCATGGAACTAGAGAAAATCTTCAGCAGATGGCTTTCTTCATACTTGAACTGGAACATCTACTCTTTGTAGTATTTTAACCTGATATAACCTTTGAACTAGAACTGCAGCATCAGCTCCTCCAGGGGCTTCAGCTTGACAGCCTTTGCCCTGAAACTGCAGCATTGTCTCTTCCTGGCTTGCCAGCCCACCAGCCCATGCTCCGGATTTTGAACTTGCCAGGCTTCATAATTGCATAAGCCAATTCCTTAAAATAAATCTCTGTCTTATTGGTTCTGTTTCTCTGGAGAACGTTAACTAATACGTACTGTTTATTATCTTTCCTTTCCCTCTAGAGGTATGTTCCATGAAAGAACAAGCCTTAATTGCCTTGTTCTTGATTATATCCACAGAGACTAGCATGTATCTTGCCCTAAAACATATATAGTAATATATATTGTTAAATGCTTTAATTAATGACCTGGTCCATAGATATCAATTATAAAGATACTTAAAGAATAAATAATAGTAGTTTCCTGAGGTGAATTGTAAAACCAATTATTTATGAACTCATATAACTATAAATAAATCTATTGAATGAAAGCATTTATTTTGAAATAATTGTGAATTTTACTTACCTTGTGCAATTACTAAGAGTAACCAAAAATAGCAATCACTTACTGTATGACTGACAGTGTACACTTGATGTGAATTTATAGAATATTAGATGTATCTAATATATACAATATTATATATATTTAACAATTTAATAATACATATGTTTGGGGCATTATTATTCTCCTTTTATCTCTGGTTATCTGTTTCCTCATATATAAAATAGGGACAATAATAGTATCTATCTCACAGAGTTATTGTGAAAATTAAATGAGTTGAGACGTTGCTTTCTAGATTGTTTTAGCTATTACTGTTGTTGTTACAATAATTATTATTAGTCTTTAAGCCTTTTGCCCAATGATCATTACCTAATAGGTCAATTTAACATTTCAATAATTAAGTTAATGGATCAAAGCTACAAAAGTGGAAATTACCTTTTATTTACTTTTTTTACTGAAATTATGGGAATTTTTTCTTTCTGATATTATTTTATTTTTCTTATTTTTCTTATTTCTGTGAACTATGTTAATAATTGTTTTTACTTCTTTCTCTTTATATCTTTCAAATATTTTTAAATTTTTTTCTTCTTTTGCCAAATTATACAAATTTAGCTTCTCTACTTTTTTTCACTTAAGACATTGTGTTGACTTCACTAATGATTTAAATTTCTGTGCCCTGGATGCTCTCCAAATCTCTTAAATTATTTGGAAAAGACATAGCTAAAATCAGATATTATGGAAATTTAAAACATATATTCTTAACCAAAGCGATTTCAATCTAATGTTTTTTGATATCCAGAAAAACTGTTCACCATGCCCTTTCCTTAAGTGTCTGCGTCTCAGACACATTGGTTTTTAGTTATTTCTGTAAACGTCAGGTCCTTACCTGGTTTATATAGACACACCCACACGGGCATACTCACGCACATGCATCTTATTTGTACACACACACACAAATGTACACAGAGACAGGTTTCTATGCTTACACATACATGAATTTTTCCTATGGTTGGATTAGCAAATGTTTCTGATAAATAAGTTCCTTTAATCCTTAATAGAAAGGGCTGATTATCTTCACTTTCCACATATGATTACTGTGGGGTCAAATCATGAACCTAGTGAAAATCCTTATTTATAACTCTCATTTGCTTTAAGCTAGTGGATTGATTATTACAAAGTCTTTAGAGAAAATAAAAAAGAGACCCTGTGTATGTGCATCAGTTTTTTGTTCTGTTAATATATATTTGCATCTTATTTGCCTTAGAATTTAGCTCTCAAAGACCTTTCTATGGGACTTAAAAAATGCAATGAAGATGCTAGAAATAATAATGAATTCAGTGAAAACTGATATGGCTCCTTTTCTTGGCCACCATTGGATAATCTTCTGTGGAATACTTTCTAGCTGGGCCTCCATCATTGAAACAAATCTGTCTAATGGCTTCTTTCTGGAACATACAGGATTAAAGGCATGGCCTTCTCTCTTGGCAGAATACATGTGTGGTGAGACAAAAAAAAAATGAACATAGAATTATTACACAATCTTATTTTTCTTAAGAAATATATACTACTCCTCTATGTCTAAGAATGCTGTGTTTAGTTTTTCCCATTTGAAGCAAGCCTGTCTAGTGCCTATATGTTGATGCTATGTATATGCTTACTAGTCTTTCTGCAGAAAACCTAGAAGCTGTAATACTACGTCCAGAGACAAGGTATTAAAACTATTCTGATGCAACAGCTAATCAGAGTTTAAAAGGCATCGAACAAGGTACCGATTCTGTGACATTGACTTCTGATCAGCTGTTCACCTGAACTTCTGATCAGCTGTTCAGGTGTCTCAGAACTTGGATTTTTATTTGTCAAATTAGGATAAAAATGATGTGTGTAAGTGTTGATGTGAGAATTAAATGAGTTAATTGAAATATGTTCAAGCATAGAATTGATATTATTGTTATGAAAATGTTACTGTTTCTCATAGTTTTTTATGCCGAAGTGCATACATCTCACTAAAGAAATGTGTCTATTTTAATACTACTTTTACCATGTGAATCTGACATTTTTCCATTTTTATTTATATGCATGTCACTTCTATTTTTGTTTCACCAGCTTTAATTAATCAATCATTTCTATTTATAAAGATATTTTCACTTCCTTCAGTCTTTCGATATCAGCCTAACACTCCTGGAATTTGTCAAAATAATTAGAAATGTTTAATGAGTTGCAAGACAATTACCTTAATTCCATATGATAACTGCCATGGAGCTCAATTGACATGCCTTTGTGTAATTCTTCTGAGTATCCCTTTTATCTTTGTGAAAACGTTTATTACTTTGGAGAATTATTTTACATCTTAATGGCATTAAATTCAGTTTTGACTTAAAAATTTAAAATTTATGTTTAATGATTATTATTTTTATTTCTAAAATTTTAAAATAATACTTTTTACTTATTTATTTTAAATTTGAGATTATTCGAGCTATATGGAGAAGAAGTGCGATAGCTTTTAAGTAAGATTATCTTTCTCCATTTGTTTCTCATAGATCAATATTATCTTATCTCATTTGTACATATATAATATGCTTAATTTTTCCATCTTATTTTTAATATGCATTTGGACATCTTTAGCAGATTACTGTTCACTCACCGAATACTGAATTTTAATTGCCCCTTTCCCAGTTTTATACCAAATGGATTCCCTAACTAATTAATTTTAAACTTTTTGAATTATTCTCCATCTTGCAATAATTCAGATGTTCTTTTTGGAGAGATGCAGTTCACAAAGACAAGCAAGTTCAAAGGAAAATAAATGTCTGCATCCTACCCCAGAAAATTTTCTATGCTGAACAAACTTACCACGTTTCCACACTGTTTGAATATGTTATGTGAGTCTTCAGATCTACTTTCTCCTTGTAAACTAAGAAATGCAGATCATAAAATGACACAGAGCACCAAAGATCCGGAGAATCATACTTATCTCCCACAACCTGAAGTAAATCAATAGATTCTTAGTGAGGAAAATCCTCTGATACTTTAATAGTTGGCCTCTGCCCCAGAGCCTGGACATGCCCGTCAGGCTGCCTTCCAGAGAGAGGGACAGAGATGACCAGAGTGCTAGCTTTCCTCCATTCAGACTCCTTCACTCTCCCTGCCCTGCCCTGCCTGTGGCTGCTGAGGCAGATAATTGAGCCAGGGCTCTCAGGAGCTGCTGCCTCCCTTCTCTTCTTGCATCTACAACACCAGGGCTTCCACAAAAAGTGAGGCTCAAACCTTTCCTATTAAAGACCTGCAGCACACTAACGGGTGCTTGAGCTGTGAGTTCCCTACTCACCAGCCCTCCCTGGTGCTGTTCACCTACTACTCCATCAGAGCATGGCATCCTCCAAGGCAGAGGTACATGAAACCTGCTTGAGCACCCCATAGCCAACTGGGGACCAGCACACTTCTCTCTGGCATGGTCAGGAATTGATCTTCAGTTACCTGGGGACAGGCCAGCAGGCCAGATCCCATACCCCCAGGACTTCATCATGTTGCTTAGAGGCATGGAGGGGTGATTTGTGAACTTACATCAGGAGAGGGTCAGCCTGTCTAAAAAGAGAGCGCAGTGTGGGTCCTAGCTGCAGCATACTCATGGAGCATGCCTCCCCTCCCCCCACCACCAGAGGAAGGCAGTGCTCTCAGCCCAGGATAGGATCCTGGACAGGGAAGCTTGTGGCCTGCAGCACCATCATGGGGGAGCTCAGCTAGCTTTAGCTTCTGCCTGCTGGCAGATGCTGGAGGGATGCCACAGCACAAGGGAGGGGAGAAGAGGGAAACCCGCTCCTGACAGCCAGATTGTGAATCTCAGATGTACCCTCCTACAACAAGCAAACTTTCTGACTTGGTAAGGTCACTTCAGATCATCCCTGGTAGCTTTCCTCAGAAGCCTGGGAGCAGATCTTTGACCCCTGAAGAAACAGCTCCCTTAACAGCTTTTGCGGTTTGTTCACCAAACCCAGCACTGCTCAGCCTCACTTCCCCACCTGCCTCTGCTGTGGTGGACAATAAGGATGTACCTGGAAGTTCTAGGGACCCACCCACCACCTGGGATATTCAAGTGCTGCTTCTTAGGGGCTAGAGTCAGTCACAGGTGCCCAAAACAACATTGTAGCTTGTTTCTTTTGACAAGCACCACCTACTTAGTGGGAGATCACTGCCCTTTATAGCATTTAATTACTCAATCATACAGGATATGTTTGATTCTTATCCACAAGCACCATCTACAGTCTCAGAGATTAAACAGAGCATGCCAGTATTATTCACACCATTGAGAAGACCATAGGGCCGGCGAAAGAGAAAGGATTTCAAAGAAATCAATCCTCCCTCATCAAAGAAAGAAAGGGAATCCGTCCACACACATGGCTCAACATTACTTCAGCCTATAAACAAATAGCAACTGAGAAAACCACCACACTGAGGACATCTATAACCAAGGCATCCATCCAAAACCTAGATTGCAAGCACCCACATGCAAAGCCAAAGGTTATTACCCAACATATGTTACAGACACAACCTTATGAGTAAGGGGGCAAGCCCCATCTAAACAAAAGAAAATCCAAAAATAAGAAGTGACAGTTGCTCCAGATGAGAAGGAATCAGCAAAAAACTCTAACAGTATGAAAAATAAGAGCAAAAGGACACTCACAAAAGGGAACACCAGATCTCCAGCAATGATATCAATGAGAATGAAAATAGTGAGATGACAGATGAAGAATTCCAGATATGGATTGTAGGGAAGCTCAATAAAATCCAAGAGAAAATGGGAAACCAACTCAAAGAAACCAGAAAAACAATTTGGGAAACGAATGCAAAATTCACTAAAAAGATTGACATATTAAAAAAAAAATAGAACTTCTGGAAATAAAAAATTCATTTTAGGAAATACAAAACACAGTGGAAAGTTTTAAGAATAGATTAGACCAGGCAGAAGAAAGAATCTAAGAACTTGAAGACGATCCTTTCAAATTAACTCAGTCAGTCAAAAATAAAGAATAGAGAATTAAGAGAAATGAACAAAACCTACAAGAAATATAAGATTATATAAAAAGGCCAAAGACAAAAATCATAGTCATCCCCAAGGGTGAAGAAGAAAATGCACAATGACCTGAAAACCTACATGAGTGAATAATTGAGGAGAACTTCTCTGGTCTTGCTAGAGATTTGGACATCCAGCTACAAAAGGCTCAACAAACACCTGGGAGAGTTGTTGCACATAGGCAATCACCAAGAAACATAGTCATCAGAATGGCCAAAGTCAACATGAAGGAGGAACTCCTGTGCCATAAGATGAAAACATCAAGTAATCCACAAAGGAAAACCCATCAGGCTAACTGCAGACTTCTCAACTGATACCTTACAAGTCAGAAGGCATCTGGGCAACATCTTCAATCTTCTTAAACAGAACAACTGATAGCCTGGAATTTTGTATCCTGAAAAACTGTGTTTCATATATAAAGGAAAAATAAAGACTTTTCCAGAAAATCAAACTCTGAAGGAATTTGTCAAGACCAGTCCTGCCCTGCAGGAAATACCCAGAACTGCATTATATATATATATCAGCACAATAGATACCCACCAGTATAAAACCACCCAAAAGCTAAAACTCGAAATTCATATAAAACAATAGCACAAGAGGTAAAATAAAATACTAAGGTACTACCCAAAAAGATGAACAGAACAGGATCCCACAGATCAATTATTTCAATTAACATAAACAGTCTTAATGCTCCACTCAAGAGAGATAGGCTATCTGAATGAATACATGAAAAAAATACAACCCAAGCATTTTCTGCCTCCACGAAGCAATCTAACCCACAAGGACTCATATAGACTCATGGTGAAAAAATGTAAAAAAAATTCCGTGCAAATGGAAACCAAAACAAAGCAGGTGTAGCCATTTTCATATCAGATAAATTTGGCTTAAAACAAAAAATAGTAAGGAAAGACAAAGATGGTCATTATATAACAATAAATGGAACAATTCAACAAGAAGAAGTAACAATCCTAAATATTTATGCACATAACACAGGACCACCCAGATTCAAAAAGCAAACCCTACTATATCTAAGTGAAGAGATAAGTGGCAACATCATAATTGTCCAGGGCTTTAAAAACCCCACCAACAGATCTGGAGATATCATCCAAGCAGAAAATAAATAAACACTGGACTTAAATGGGAATGGAGAAGAAATGGACCTAACAGACATTTATAAAACATTTTACCAAAAAACTGCTGATTATACATTCTTCCAATCAGCACATCAAAAATTTCCTATTATGATCATAGCTTAGGACACAAAATGTGCCTCAACAAGTTCAAAAAACTAAAATCGTACCATACATCTTCTCAGACCACAGTGGAACAAAAATAGAAATCAACTCCAGAGAAACACTCAATTATAAATAAAGTCATGGAAATTAAACAATCTGCTGCTGGCTGATTATTGGGTTAATAATACATTACAATGTAAATTAAAAGACTCCTTGAACTGGATGACCAAGGGGGCACAAGCTAGCAAATCTATGGAATTCAGCGAAGCAATCCCAATGGGAAAATTCATAGCTTTAAATACCTACATCAAAAAGACAGAAAGATCACAAATGGACAATCTAATGACATGTCTCAAGGAACTAGAAAAGGGAGACCGAACTAAACCCAAAGCAAGAAGAATAAATTACTAAGGTCAGAGCAGAACTAAACAAAGTGAAAAACAAAAAAGCAATACAAAGGATAAATGAAACAAAAAACTGACTCTTTGTAAAGAAACAAAATTGACAGCTTGATAGATTAACCAGGGATAGAAGAGAAAGGACCCAAATAAGCTCAATCAGAAATAAAAAAGAAGATATTACAGCTGTTACCACAGAAATACAAAATATCATCTGTGAATACTAAAATCTCTGTGCACATAAATTGAAAAGCATAGAGGAAATGGACAAATTCCTGAAAACACACAACCTCCAAGACTGCACCAGGAAGAAATAGAACTCATGAACAGACCAATAATGAACAAAGGTATTGAAGCAGTAATAAAAAAATCTTTGAACAATAAAAAAAGCCTCAGAACAAATGGATTCACAGCTGAAATTTACCAAACCTACAAAGGAAAGCTGGTACTCATACTGAATAAATTATTCCATAACATCAATAAGGAGGGTACACTCTTCAACTCATTCTACAAAGCCAGTATCACCTTGATACTAAAGCCAGTAAAGGACACAAGAAAAATTGAAAACTGAAGACCCCTTATGAATATAGATGCAATATCCCTTATGAATATAGATGCAAAATCCTTAATAAAATACTCACAAATCAAATTCAACAGCACATCAAAAAGATAATTCACCATGACCAAGTGGGCTTTATCCCGGGTATGCAAGGATGGTTCAACATAGGTAAATCAATAAATATGATTCACCAAATAAATAGAAGCAAAAAAAAAAAAGACTATATTATTATCTTGATAGATGCAGAAAAAGCATTCCACTAAATTCAGCACCCTGTTATGATAAAAACCTTCAACAAACTAGGCATAGAAGGAACATATCTCAAAATTATAAAAGCCAGATATGAGAAACCCACAGCCAACATCATACTGAATGGGGAAAAGTTGAAAGCATTCCAACAGTGAGCACAAGACAAAAGGGCCCACTATCCCCACTTCTGTTCAAAGAGTACTGGAAGTCGTAGCCAGAGAAATCAGGCAAGAGAAGGAAATTAAGGGTATTCAAATGGGGAAAGAGGAGGTCAAACTGTTGCTCTTTGCTGATGATATGATCTTTTATCTAGAAAACCCCAAAGACTCCACCAAGAGACTCCTGGAACTGATAAATAAATTAAACAAAGTTTTAGGTTACAAAATCAATGTACACAAATCTGTAGCATCTCTATACACCAAAAACAGTCAAACTGAGAGACAAATCAAACACTCAATACCATTCGAAGTAGCTAAAAAGAAAATAAAATATTGAGGTGTATACTAAACCAAGAAGGTGAAATATCTCTACAAGGAGAACTACAAAACACTGAGGAAAGAAATTGCAGATGATACAAACAAATGGAAAAATATATCATGCTCATGGACTGGTAGAATCGACATTGTTAAAATATCCATACTACCCAAAGTGATGTACAAATTCAATGCAATCTCCATCAAAATCCCAATGTCATAGTTCGCAGATCTAGAAAAAGTAATTCTGCACTTTGTTTGAAACCAGAAAAGGGCCAGAATAGCGAAAGCAATCTTTACCAAAAAGAACAACTTTCGAGGGATCACATTACCAGACTTCAAACTGTACTACAAGGATATAGTAAGCAGCTTGTTCTGTGAGCTCAGAGAAATCTCATCTAGTGAGTCTTTTTAGGTGCTGTAAGTCCACCTTGCATAAATGGTTCTTCTTAAGTAAATACAATGATATTCTAACACAACAGTTGTCTAGTCATCTAGAAAGCTAGACAGATTAAAAATCTTTCAAGAATCCTCAGATCCAGTAGTGAAACAGAGTATGTGATCATACCTTTAGGAAAGTCTAATAAAAATTTTACATTTGGTTACGGAAAATCTCTAATGATCATTGCATTCACTTTTAAAAAAAAGCATATTTCTCTCAGGAGAGTCTTTTTAAATATTCATTAGACTCACAAACAAGCTACTATTTTCACCCACAAAAATTTATTGATAATGTTTATTTTGTCAATTAGAAATATTTCTGGCATTGTTCAGGATAAGGAGAGTTGAAGTTGTAGAAGCTGACTTAGAGTGGCCTTTCTGATTAAATGATAGCAGACCACCTCTGGTCTATGACTTCCTGATTAGGAACTGACTATCGAGTGCAGCTTAAATTAATCAACATCTGCATAATATTACACCTTCTACATAGCAGGTATTTCAAAATAGATTATAGATATGGTAACATTGGTGTTCTCTGATTAGGATCAAAACATGTCATGCTTTTTCCTTTCCAGCCAAACATAATCTTTGGCACACAGAAGATGTTGAAGCAGCGTAGATTAAGCAGAATTTCATGTGCTCAAAAGTAAATAATAAAAATGAAGAATTAGCTATGAATGACTCATCCTACCATTTTGCCACTGCTTTCAGTGGAATTTCCTCAGTGTCCTTGTAGACACTCTGCTTTATTAGTCTATCATCACCATCTTTAATGTCATGAATTTTTATAAAAATAAAATATGTAGAAATAATTCAATAAACAATTTTTTTTAGTTTGTGCTGAATATTCAAAAATATTTATTGAAGAATTCTTATGGTATTACATCTGCATATTAAATGTGCTTATTCATATGACACTGTTGAGGGCATTGAAAATAAATTGAAGACATTCAATATTCCTAAAAAGAAAACAGTAATTGCTATGTAATAGATGTGTTTCATTAGAGTTTGTGATTTATTATTTCATAGCTCTTCCTAATTTTACTGGGTTTCTGCATTTTCTTCCAGTGTAATCTGTATGTATTGCTGGAACTCAGAAAACAATACCCCAAAATGAGGGCTTCAGAAGCAGCCTAGGAGGCAAAAGTTTTTCTCTGATCTTCTCCTGCCCTCCTTTCTCTCAGTCCCATTCTCCACCAAAGCTAGCTATAAAAACTAGAATCCCTCTTTCCCAAGGTTGGTCATAGAAATCAGGATTCCTTTTCCCCAAATCTAGCAATAGGACCTAAAAATATTATTCTAATTTCCCCCATCTTTCCTTGTAAAAACTGGCCATAAGAAATTATCTGACCCAGCTTATTTGACTGTAGATCAAAAGACCCCTTTCTAGAGAGGGTCCTGCCCCATACCCAGAAGGAAGGAATGCATGATCAGAGAGGCCAAGAACAATCTAGACAGACAAGCTTTGCTGGGTTTTCCCACTCAGTCTATTAGCATTAGATCACATCCCTTTGTACAATCATTTCTACACAGTTGTCTATACCCTGTTGAACCTAAGTATGAAAATGGACAATTTCCCATGTATCATTTGGTCTTCATTCTGAAGGCTCCCATGTCATGTACGACTATCGTCAAATAAATTTGTGTGCCTTTCCTCCTATTAATCTGTCTCTTGTCAGGGATTTTCTGCAAACCTCCAAAGGGCAAAAGGAAAGTTTTCCCTTGACACAACAGTATCTTATCTTTATTTTTAAAAATGGACATTTTATTTGTTATTCATTTTGATTTTTAGGTGATTATATTTCAAATTTTTAATTAGTTTATTATGTGTGAAGTAGAACAAGAATAACCTTATGCCTTGCAAATTTTCTTTTGCAGAATATTCCTTTTAGACAATTTACATAAGCATTTTTGCCTTAGTTTATAATATACATAGATATGACTTAAATTTTAAGGTATTTACAAGAGTAAAGAAACCCCATGTTCAAAGAGTTATGTAATGTGATATGTGCTTGCTCAGAATATTCTGGAAAGTAGACAGTAGTCTAACTTTCAATTTGAGGTTAATATGATAGCATATTAATTTTATGGAAAAATTTTAGAATGCGTCCTACATTTTTAGAAAATGGAGTTTATGTGTGTGTGTTTGTGTAAATGAGTTAATCAAGATTATTATAACAAAGAATCAGAGTTTTCTTAACAGCAAACAATGTAGTCAATTGTACCTGTGCTGTCTGGCAATAAAGTAGATGCAAATTTCAAAAAAATATATTTTATGTTTTAATCTTAATGTTAAGTGTCTTAAAGTCTACTAATGAGTAAAGCTCTAATAATGTTGTAAAAATACTCTTTCCATTTGAAAAGATATATTGACTGCCTTATTCATTCATTCACTCATTAACTTATTCTTTGTTATTTACTTGTTACATTTTATAGGTAAGGTGCTGGAAGCACCCAGGGCAAAGAGATGAATAAAACTTGCACCTTGTTCCCCAAATGCTTTAAGAAGTCAGATATAAATTATGGAGAACTGAAAGAGTCAATTAAATATATCCTCTTCTTTTTGGTTTTTAGTGTATGGTCAGTTTCAATTAATTGCTACAGTTTGAGAATTCAATATGATTTTTGTCCAACTTGATACATTTAGAAATATATTGCCTATCTTCACAACCTGTGATTTGATACTAAAGGAATTATATTTTGCATTTTTCTCTGTAGAATTTGAATTAAGCAAAACATTCACAAATTTTCAATATGAGCTAGATTGATAGTAGTACCATTAAATATCTCAATAGAAAACATTTAAAAATAAAAACAAATATAAATTCCCATAGAAAGAACAGTGAACTGTGAAATAATCACATAATATATACAATTATATAACTTTCAAAATGAATGAAAAAATGACATTCAATGATATGGATTCATCTTAGAAATATAATATTAAGTGAAAAAGTAAATTCAAATAATCATGTATAACAATAATACATTTTTGTAAGATGAAAAACATTTAAAATATAGAGACATATAGATACACACACACTACTACATAAACGCATACACACACGTGTAGTCAAAAAATTCTCAAACTAAAGCAATTAATTGAAACTAACCATCACTGAAAACCAAAAAGAAGAGGATATATTTAGTTGACTCTTTCAGTTCTCCATATATACGTTATGGAATATATTTATATATTCCATATTATGCATACACTTCCTTTTTAGTAACGCATATAGATATAATATAGAATTGAAGATGCAATAATAAACGTGGGATTCTGGGTGATTATTTATTGATTTAGGGAGGTGCAGGAAGTTTGGTTGATGAGGGGATTGGACAACATTGCTGGATTTAGGTTTGTCAAGGTCTTGGCATTTCTTTTAGGTGATGGACTTAAGGTTGTGCATTGCGTTATAAAAAACAAAGAATTGATGACTGACTAAATAAAAGTGAACCATGCTTCAGCTAATCATCGATGAGAATGTATCATGAAAGAAACTCCATTTTCTTTTTAATTTTATTATCTCTGTTCCGTAGTTTTATCTTTCTTTTTCAGACTGTTAAGTTTTATATTTATTGGCTCATTTTTACCTATTTTCTATATATTTCTTTTGTTTTGATAATTTTAAATTTTATTTCATTTTTTAAATTATTTTGATTTCTTCTAAATGTCCCTTATTATATTTTCAGATAAATATTCCTCCATTGGTTATCTTGTTATTTAGTCTTCAGTCAAGTTATTTTTGGTCTGTTTTAAAATTTTCCTCCTGAACTCATGTGACATATTACATATTCCTGTTTTGTTCTATTCATTTTCTAAATCTGTAAATTTATGATTAAAGTTATTCTTTCATATCTGCAAATACTGCTTAAGAATTTTTTTTAAGTTTGGATATTATACTAAAATTTTTCTCTGTATATTTTGTTCCTGTGAATGGTTTTTTTTAATTATTTCAGCATATTATGGGGGTACAGATGTTTAGGTTACATATGTTGCCCTTGCCCCCCTCACCCCAAGTCCAAGTTTCAAGTTTGTCCATCCCTCGGATGGTGTGCATTGCACTCTTTGTGTATGCATATACCCGTCCCCTCCTCTTCCCCTCCCCCTCCCCCCTGCCCAACATCTAATAGATGTTATTCTTATATGTGCACTTATGTGTTGATCAGTTAATACCAATTTGATGGTGAGTACATGTGGTGCTTGCTTTTCCATTCTTGGTATACTTCACTTAGTAGAATGTGTTCCAGCTCTGCACAGGAGAATACAAGAGCTGTGAATGTTTTTATATATATTTAAATATTTTGATTCACATTTTCTATTCTCTCTTTATGACAGCTTTGTATGAATGTTGCTTACTTTTTTATTTTAAAACTTCTTACTCTTTTATCCAGCAATAACAGTACTTCTATAGATTTATGGTGAGAGATATTCGTGATTCACAAAGTTCATGGGTATCCTATTTCAAGAGACAATCTAGTGCAGTATTAATAGATTAAAAGTTTTCTTTATTTTGGAAGATAATATTTTACTTTTCAGATACCCCCGCCCCCTGTTTTGGTAATACACTGGTTTCTACCCTTTGCTTTCTTCTTTCCTTCAACAAGCCTGGGATGAACAGACACCTTCTTTTCAGTGAGCCTCCTTCAATTCTACCACCAAAGTAGCATCTTCAGGAGACAGCTACTCTCATCTTTCACATGTTCAAGTTCTTTCTTTTCAATTGCTTATTAGTACTTTTTTTACTCACTAGGTTTTAACCAAATTCTGAGTATTTTTCCTACTTTGGGTGAGCATTTCTCTCTCTCTCTCTCTCTCTCTTTTTTTTCTTTTTGGTAATGTTATGTGCTTTCGGTCCCCTCCAGACTTTTAATAACTCCCTCCTTTTTGCATGCAGTTTCCACCTGACTCTGCATAGAATTTTACCCTGGAGACGGCTCTGTAAGATTTGGATGTTTACTTCTTAACTTAGATCTGCACTAAGCTTATAGTATTTTATTTCCCTAAACTATTTTTGAGAGCAGTATCATTGTTCTCCTTTTTGATCTGTATGATGTTGGAGAATGGGTAGAGTTGGATTTACACAGCTGCCATTATTCTTCAGAAGCCCTGAAGCCCATTATGGCTTTTAAATACCAGTTTTTATTGGCGAAAGTAAATGTGCTTATTCTCTCCTGTATATTTTGAAACACGTGGCTGTGCTGGTGTCATGCAGAGGCTATCTCTTCAGAATATGCATTCTTGCTTGTTTTTGCTCTATAGCATAAAGTGTTCTTCTGTCTACTGTTTTACTAGGAAGGAGGTTTTAAACCTATGAAAGTTGTCAATATCAAAATGGAGTCACTTGTATTATTAATAAAAAACCCTGACAGAGCCAGGAAAGTCCATGAAAGAAGAGTTCTCCTGCATGAATGCTTGATAACAAGAACTATCACAAAAAACTCTGCAAAATCTTGTACAAAGGCCATCACTATCTTATACAAAAAATACGTTTACAAAGACATCTGTACAGCAACTGCCAGTCCAGCCCTTGGACTGGTGGCATCCGTGTTATTGATCCTCCGAGCTAAGAAAAATTTTCTCAAAACAATTATGTAATCCTCTTCATTTTTCCTTTAAAAACATTCCTCTTGATTTACTTCCCTCAATATGTACATAGTTTACTATGGCACACATACTCCCATTGCAATGCCCATTGCTGAATAAACATCGTTTTGTTTCATTGTCTCCCTCTCTGTTTGTTATTTAGGTTGGCAAACCTTTTTCACTGGAACACAAAGTACTACTAACTACCTTCACAATGTCAGTTCACTTCCGGACACATCATTCCACAATGTAATAAAAGTTCCCTTTCCCACAGTTATTTGTGTGAATAAGAATAAGCGATCTCTTCTTTTTGGCTGAATACTCTACTCTGAGCTAGAGTATTCAGCTTTGCATATGAAGCTGGAGTGGATTTCAGACTATTTTCATCCTCTCAGTTTTAGGTCTGGAACATCATAGATAACCTCATGTATCAGCTTCTAGTCTTCACTTCTTGTGGAAACACAGTAACCTGAATCATTTTTTGAAATGCAAATATCATTTAGAAGGAGTCAAAATGAAAATAACTACCTTGTTAACATACATTTTCTTAAGAATGAAACTATCACTTCCATAGACAGTTGATATCAACAAACAGGATGAGTAAAGTTTAAAGACAGATGGTAGGACAGTAAAACTGAGCATGTTAATAAGGCTGAGGATGGGCAAAGCTAGATTAGATATCAGAATGGAGAGCTCCGAGATGTGTTCCTAATGAATGAAATAGAATAGGAACATATATTTGAGAGACAACCCTCTCAATCCTTCCGTAAGTTTTGGGCTAACACAAAAAACCATGACTTTGTAAAAGAAGTTACATTTCTACCTTTTGAGTACTTCTAAGTGTTGAACAGAATAGAGAGTAGGCTCCTGCAATCACTAATTGACAGATTTATTTAATATTGAGTGACTATTTCAGCAATAACTTTTAAAACTGGTGGAAAGAAGTCACTAGAAAAATGTGGTTAAGGACTGAATCACTGTTAGGGCATTTTTTCAGTAAGTGACACTAATTGCAAAATAATGGCCAGATACTTTGCCATCAGACTTATGCTGACAGATGAATGTTTTATTATTTTTTAATTTACCATCTTATAAATTCAGCTGGCCTGCCAGAACTCTTTTCTCAATTCTCTTGGAAATGAGCCTGGGCTTTGTTAGCATGTCTCTGCTTGATACATGCCAAACTGTGGAGTCATCTCAATTTAAACCTTTATTATGGCAGCATCCCAACTACCGTAACTAAATCTTAAGGATCTGTCATGATTTCTCTCAAATCTCAGTTTCCAGGGATTCTTAACTAAGCAGTAAAAATATAATTTCTCTTGACACTTGGCGTGTCACATTTCCAGGGTAAAAGTAAATTTTTTTAGCATCTTTCAATTCCTATCCCTTTTCAGATATTTAAAGAATATATCTTTGTCCAATATAGCTAGGCATTGAGAAAATATTTCTGTCATTAATGTTAATAAGTTGAAATGTTATTTTTGATAAGGTTTATATTGCTAGTGTTATACCTTATTTGTTTATTCTAAACATAAAGCATCTCCTTTAATGTATGTTTGCTTTTGTTGTGTGACTTGCAGACAAAGTAGTTTCTAGAGAATTCTAGAGATACTTTTGGGAAGGCAATGCCTATGGAGCTCAGTCCAGTAAAAGAGTGGGTCCAAGCGTTTTTCCTTTGTCTCTTAATAGTATATCATTATTTCACTGTCTATTAATATTAATGGAATTTTGATGAATATTTTCCCTTATGTTTCCTAAGAAGTTCTTTAGTGTCACTTTTTTAAAGCTTGTGTTTTCAACTTGTCCTTCTTGTACTCTTGCAAATTACTTTTCTGTGAAAAAAAATCAGCAATGCAGTTGACAAAGGCAGGTAAAATGCCCTTCATTACAAATAGTTTCCCAAAGGTTTTTGACTCATGTACATCATGTAATGGACAGAGTATAAGATTTCCAATGGGGCAGAAACAGATTTCAAATCTAACATGGTAACTTTTAAAAAATACAAGACAACTGATCCATGAGCATGATATATTTTTCCATCTGTTTACATTTTCTGCAATTCCTTTCCTTGGTGTTTCATAGCTCTCCCCATAGAGGTATCTCACCTCCTTAGTTAAATATATTCCTAACAGATGGAAAAACATACCATGCTCACAAATTGGCAGAATGAATATTGTTAAAATGTCAATACTACCCAAGATGATTTACAGATTCAATGAAATCCCCATTAAAATGCCACCATTATTTTCTGTGGACCTCAGAAAAAAAGTTCTATGCTTCATATGGAATCAGAAAAGACCCAAATAGCTAATGCAATCTTATGTATTAAGAACGAATCTGGAGGTATCACTTTATCAGACTTCAAGTTATACTACAAGCTTATAGTAACCAAAACAGCATGGTACTGGAACAAAAACAGAGACATAGATATATGGATCAGAACAGAGAACACAGATACGAATCTATTTTCATATTGTCATCTGATCTTTGACAAAGCAGACAAAAACATACATGGGGATAAAGAATGCCTATTTAATAGATGGTGCTGGGAAAACTGGATAGCCACAAGTAGAAGATTAAAACATGATCTATATCTCTCACCTCTCACAAAGATTAATGCAAGATGTATAGCAGACTTAAATCTATGACATAAAATCATAAGAATTCTAGAAGAAAATGTTGGAAAAACTATTCTAGATACTGGCCTAGGCAAAGAATTTATGAAGACCCAAGGGCAATCATAGTAACAACAAAAATAAATAAATGGGACTTTATTAAATTTAAAAAACTTCTGAACAGCAAGGAAGCAATCAACAGAGCAAATGGTCAACCTATAGAATCGGAGAAAATATTCGCATGCTATACATCTGATATAGGGAATCCACAGAATTTACAAAGAACTCAAGCAAATCAGGAAGAAAAACTCAAACAACCCTATCAAAAAGTGAACAAAAGACATGAAGAAATGCTTTTCAAAAGAAGATGGACTAATGGCAAATAAACATGAAAAAATACTCAATGTCACTAATCATCATAGAAGTGTAATTCAAAACCACAATGAGACATCACCTAAACCCAGTGAGAATTGCTTTTATCAAAAAGTCCCCAAATAATAGATGCTGGCATGGATGCAGAGAGAAAAAAACACACACTGTTGGTGGGACTGCAAACTAGTGCAGCCTCTGTGGAAAATAGTATGGACATTCCTCAAAGAATTAAAAGCAGACCTGCCATTTGATCCAGCAACTCCACTATTGATTATTTGCCCTAAGGAAAAAAAGTCATTTTAAAAAAAAGACACTTGCACTAGAATGTTTATTGCAGCACAATTCACAATTACAAAGATGTGGAATCAACCCAAGTACCCATCAATTCATCAGTGGATTAATAAAATGCGGTATGTGTATATCATGAAGTACTACTCAGCCAAAAAAAAAAAAAAAGGAATTAATACCTTTTACAACAATCAAGATGGAACTGGAGACCATCCTTGTAAGAGAAGTATCAGAAGAATGGAAAAGCAAACACCACATACACTCACTACTAAATGCAACTAACTGTTCAGTAGTCATGTGCACAGATAGAAGTAAAATTCAACAGAAATAATGCAGATGGGAGGAAGAAGAGGGGATAGGTAAAATCATATCTAACAGGTACAATGTACACTATCTGGATGATGGGCACACTTACAACTTTGACTCAAGCGATACAAAAGCAATCCATGTAATCAAAATACTTGTACCCCCATAATATTCTGAAACAAAAAAAAAAAGAAAAAAAAGAAAAAAACAGAACTATGGCCTGGTTTGAAAGGATGGGGAAGTAAAGTCCACTGATACACATAGGGTTTGTTATATGTTTGCTGATATGTGTGGGTACGTCCTTTCCTTTGGGAGCCTGTGAACTCTCAGACGGCCTGTGAAGGGCTTCACATCAACACCTACTTTCAGTTTATGCAAATCCAGTTGTTACAGGTTTAATTGTGTCCCACCTCACCAAAAAAAATACTGAAGTCCTTAACTTCCAGTACCTCAGAATGTGACTTTATTTGGAACTAAGATCTTTGTAAGTGTAACTAAGTTAAAATAAGTTCATTTGAATGGGTCCTAATCCATCGACATGAACAGTGTCCTTATATAAAGGGGAGATTTGGACACCGAGACAGAAATGCATGTAGGGAAGATGATGTGAAGAGATGCAAGGAGCATGCCATATGAAGATGAAGGTAGAGATAGGAGTACTGCATCTACAAACCAAGGAACACCAAAGATTGCCAGTAAAACACAGAGATATGAGACAGGTTTGGAACAGATTTTCTCTCGCAGCCCTCAAAAGGAACTAAGCCTGCAAATACCTTAATATCAGACTTTAACCTCTAGAACTGTGAGACGAAGCCACTCAGTTTGTGGTACTTTGTTATGGCAGCCTTAGCAAACTAATACATCAGGCATAAATAGGTTTTTTACTAAAATTCTGTTTGAATTCATCTTATTTTAAAAGATAAAAATCGTAAGTATCAATCTAAATTCTGGATTTTTTTTTCAAATATTGTGTTTATCTTCAACTAAAAAGTGGAATCACAAGTCATATTAATGTGATCAATATTTACAGAATTTTTATATCTTAGATTTAAATATGTAATGGTTCAAAGATCACTTTGAAATAGGCAGCATAACTTGTTCACAATAATGTAAATTTTTATTGTGTTAAAGTATACATAACAAATTCACCATTTTAACCATTTTAAGTGTACAGTTCGATGGCATTAAGTGTATTCACACTGTTGTGAGCACATCACTACCAACACAATGCTATTTTGACATCTAAATTTAACTTGCTATAAAAAATTGAGCATTTGAACCCATTTAAGCTCCCATTTCTGTGAATGACTTAGCGGTAAAATACGCTAACCATTTCTAATGCCATTAAAAAGGTGTTCATGTGATTCCATGTGATTTAATTCAACAGAATTTCTTCCACAGAACAAGTTTAAATCAAAACAAAAAAAGCAAGAGGAACATATGCCCATGAAAACTGACTTCTAGTCTAAATTGGTCATTAATTTCATCTGTCATTAGATACATCAAGACATACCCACTCTGAAAAATAACACTCATTTTGTGATAATTTCTTACCTTGGGCTCAGGGGTGGGATTTTAGAGGGACAGGGAATTAGGACTATTTCAGTTTCCATTTTTATCAAAATAAACAGGATTTTTATGTTTAATTACATGATATACTAAAGATATCATTAAGTAAAATAAGCCAGACAAGTGGGGTAAAATGAAAAGAAATAGGTTACTTCTAAATTACATAAGCCAACCCAGAAGACATAAAATGCTGTCAGCATTCTTGGTATACTAGCATTTCTTTGATTCACGTACTGACATCACTTACACATTATATTTCAGAAAGATCAGGCCTAAGTCTTTTCCACTCCACGAGGAAGGTGTAAGGTCTACATATTTACAAGGCCAAATATATATGAAACATATATACAATAGAGCACCCAATTTTCTGTTCTTCAGAGAAAGAACAAGAATTTGGTCAATGGGAGAATAAGATATAAAAGTTCACCGTTGAAAAGTAAAATAGATAGAACTAGGAAGATTTCAATAAGCATCTCACTACATTTATTACTATAATTCTTTGATTCTCACCTTTTAGACATCATAAGGCATGGGAAGAGCATTAGCAACCATTCAAAGGTCACCTGTGATTTCTCTTTGCTTTCTTGCTCAAAATAGCATGTTCACCCTCTGAAAAGGAAAGAAGGAGAAATGATATATGTATATATGAATTATAAGTCTATTGAGGAATTTTAGTGATGGTCAATAATGTAGATATATTCTAAAACCGACATGCTTATTACTTAAACAGGATATGTGTATGAGTTATTGAGTTCTTATGGGTTAGATAGCATTTATGTAGCTTGTAATAGAGAAAGAGAGAAAGAACATACTAATCCTCTATCACTCTTTGCCTACACAAGCATGTCTCTGGTTTAATTCATACCTCACATGTCTAGCACACACATTCTCACACACCCGTTACCATCTTAGAGATTGTCTTGGCACAACCTGGATCATTTAAAAATATACTACTTAAAAGCATATTCAATAAAAGTTCATGAGAATTCTTTCACATAGACTTTATAAACCCACAAAAGCTTTATGATTAAGTCATCTGGGTATATATAGAAGACAGAAATATGTTTTTTTGTTTGCTCCAAAATTATTATAAAATTCTGTGATGTCATCACCCCCTGCCTATGGTTATTTTCTATAGTTTGATATTTTTGGGTGCAATCTAGCATTTAACTGGCTTACTAGCTTCTTGGCAAAACAACAGCAGTAACAAGAAGCTGTGGAGTCGTTTGCTCTTTACAATCAAGTGTGTGGCTGGGAAGGAAACACTTCCTCGCTTGCTTTAGGTTTCTTTCCTCTATTGCCTCTTTGCAAAGACCAGGACCTTCCAAATACGGTGTTTAACACAGGATTGTAATTTCCTCTCCAAAAGACAATACAAAACAGTCACAATAGAGTAGCTTTTTTTTTTCTTTCTATTTTTGAATGATACTTTCTTCAAAATTAAACTAAGGAAATTAAATTCCTCAGTTGTTTGTGAGAGAAATTTATTAAATAAATTAATGAATTTGAGGAATGACCTGAACAAACAAGAACTAATGTCTCCTCTCAATTAATTTTCATTTTCAGATTCAAATTTTAAACTTCCAACATTTTGGAATGCGTATTGAACAAGACCACACTTTAAATGCTCTCTTCAAATAGGGCAGGGCATGTCATCTCTAGACTGCGATATCTCTTCTAGCTTTGTAATGAATACTGACTCTTCATAAATCTAAATCAGTAAACAGCTTCCCTTGTTAGCCTTAGTTTTGATCTCCTCCACCGCCCCTTTTTATCCCTGCTCCTGGGGCACAGTCACAGAGCTTGTACTTGTGGTGTGCTCAAAATGTACTTGCTGAATTTAAATTGACTACCAAGTGCTAACATATATTAATAGCAAATCCTTTATCCAAAGCCACAAGATGGATACATTGCTATACCACACCAGCAGTACCAGCTGCATTTATTCTAATCTATCCAGAATCCTGGCATTGGACCATTATGGAAAGTTGAAGGCACCAAAAGTCACCGGTTTTATTAAGTGAAGACAATTTTTGTGTAGGAAAAATATAGGATTTCAATTCATGGTTAAAAAACTTAGTTGAACATCATTTCCAACATTTCAGGTGTGTGATCATGGGCAAGTTACTTAATTACACTAAGCCCAGATTTCTTTTTTTTTATTAGTTTTTAAAACTTTTCTTACATTTTTTAAAAAATTTTTTTAATTTCAGAATTTTATGGGGGTACATATATTTTGGTTACATAATTTGCTCTTGTATGGTTTGAGACAAAGTTATAAGTGTGTCCTTCAGGCAGTTAGTGTGCATTGTACCAAAATTTCTTAATTCATAATGTGGGAATAATAATCTGTCTTATATGTGTACTGTTAAGCTTAAATAAGATAGTGTATAAAATGCTTAGGTTGGTGCCTTATAAGATGACTTCTAAAAAGTAGCTACAATGACTATGTTAGGTGGCAATTAATTTTAGTCCTTAGTCAAATCTTAATGTACAACAATTTGCACTTGAAAAACAAGAATTCAGGAAGTTTGAAACACTTTTTTTTTTTTAGTTAGCTGCTCTTTATCAGCTTAGGAAAGACATAGCTGATATACATGTTAGGCTTAATTTTTAAATGGCTATTTCTCTCAATTTGTCTTAATAAATTATTATTAATAACTTTTCTTATAGTTTGCTCAAAATTACAGTTATAAATCACTACTCAATTATGATACATTATTTATTTTAACAAAAATCCCATTTCTTTTTAAACTTAATTTTGAAAATGCAGCTTGAGGTAAGGATTTAAGAAAGTTTTATGAACTTTATTTTTATGGCAAGGGGTCCTATGGAAGACTTTTGATTAGAAATGTGGATTTTTTTTTTTCTGAGACAGAATCTTGTTCTGTTTCCTGGGCTAGAGTGCAGTGGCGTCAGCAGAGCTCAGTGCAAACTCAAACCTCTGGGCTCAAGTGATCATCCTGCCTCAGTCTCCTGAGCAGTTTGGACTATAGGTCCCCACAGCACCCAGCTAATTTTTCCATTTTTAGTAGAGATGAGGTCTCAGTCTTGCTCAGGCTGGTCTCGAACCCATGAGCTCAAGTAATCCTCCCTCTTCAGCCTCCCAGAGTGCTAGGATTACAGGTGTGAGCCACCACACCCAGCCTAGAAATGTGAATCTCTAGGTGTTATTTTAGGAAGATTATTTGGATGTTCTGGATAGATTGAAGTGAGCAGGCAAAAAGCCTTTTTAAAACTGGTATTACATGAAGGAGTGAAATAATGAGGAATTTAGTAGTAAATTAGGACACCTTTAGAAAGAACTTCAAGAGGACTTGGGGGTTGAATGTATTTTGCATTTTTTACAAAGTAAGTATTTTATCATGCTACTTACTTAAAATTTTTGATGACTTCACAATAGTCTGAAAACTATGCCCCAAATCCTTATTATCATTAAAATGTTTTAGCTTCAGATATAATCAGACCTAGCTAAATATTGCCAAAATGATAAGGAGTTTATTGTTTTAAAAAGGAGAAACTGACTATAAGGCATGTCCAGAGTTGAGTCCTTCAATGCTGCAATGATATCTTCCAGTGCGATGCGTCTTTCTGCTCTACCATCTTTCCTGTGTAGGTGTTATGGTTGAATTGGATCTCCCCTCCACCCCCAAAAGATATATTTTAGTCCTAACTTCTGGAATCTGTGAATGGGATCTTATTTGGAAATGAGGTCTTTGTAGATATAATCAAGTTAAGATGAGGTCATACTCAATCAGTGTTGACTCTAATCTGATATAACTAGTGTCCTTATAAAAAGAGAAGAGACACAGACACATACAGTGAGCAAAATGTCACATGAACACACAGACACAGATACAGGGAGAACTCCATGTGGTGACACAGCAGAGACTGGAGTTACGGAGCTGCAAGCCAAGGAGCACCAAGGATTACTGGCAACCTCCAGAAGCTAGGAAGATGCAAAGAGGGATGCTCCTCTGGAGTCTTCAGACAGAACGTGTGTTTTATAAGATTTAGATTCTTTTGATGTTGGAACACAATAAGGCTTGGATAGGTAAAAGGCAGCGCTCTCTGCTGCAGCTCTGAATGAGAGAAGACTGTGAAATTGGGCCACGCAGGGGTTGTACCCAGGGACAGAATAATAGGTGGTGCTAGAAGGGGAAGCTTATTTGCAAGCCAGTGGGTTTAGCTTGCTTTTTCAGGCTCCCTGTGGATTGTCTAATTTGAATAACGTTGCAGGCTCTGGGGGATACTGGCTCTCCCTAGTTTTCTGGTACCTAGTCCCTGGGGTGATTAGGGTGATTGCATAGTGGCCTGGAGTGTGAGAATCCAATACAGAAAATAATTGGGGTGTGGACTCAATCAGCTTCTCAAGAAGGAAAACTGATGAGTCTTTAAGCAGAGTCTCAAAACTGTATCAAGAAACCATTAAAAAATAGACTCCATTTACACTATGATGCTGTCAACCACACCTTGATTTCAAAATCCTGTGCTCCAGAGCTGTGAGAGAATACATTTCTGTTGTTTCAAGGCACCCAGTTTGTGATACTTTGTTACTGCGGCCCTAGGAACCTATGCAGTAGGTGATAGCTGCACTCATGGAAATGGCTGAGTGGACACAGTGCAGCTCAACAACGCCAACAACAGAGGTGAGTCTGCTTCCCTGTCTCTGTGTATTAGTGAGGTAATCCTTTCCCAGGATTCCTGTACTGGTCTGGTAAGGCTGCTATAACAAAATACTACAGGTCATGTGGCTTAAACAACAGAGATTTGTTTTCTCACAGTTCTAAAGGCTGCAAGTCCAAGATCAAGGTGTCAGAAGATTGGTTTTCTCCTAAATCCTCCCTCCTCGGCTTGTAGATGGTCGGCCCATTGTCTGTGCACTAGAATCCTTGGTGTCTCTTCTTTCAAGGACATCAATCCTATTGGATTAGGATCCTACTCTTAGAACCTCATTTGACCTTTACTATTTCTTCAGAGGCCCTATCTCCAAGTACAGTCACATTGGGAGCTAGGACTTCAACATATGAATTCAGTGATGGTAGGGGAGGGGAGGGGGGAAATCAGTCCATAACATCTCCTCAGTAGAAGTTCATTCATGTCCAATTAGCTAGAATTTAGTAACATCCCTAACCCTAACCACTGGCAAGAAAAACGAGAACTCCACGATTAGCTTTTTCTAAACAAGATTCAACGCTTATACTGGGAAGGAAATTAACTTTTGTGAACTCATAGGGGAGTATATTTCAACAGAATTGGAGTTCTTCTTGCAAGATAGAAGGTGGAATGGCCTGGTGATGACAATAGACCAGACACACAGTCTTGAGGCCTTTTAAAGTCTTGTTCCTACTTCTCTTTAGATTTATATACTTCATTTCTTGTTTTTTTCTCCACTTTTAGTCACAAATTGTTTTTCTTTTCAGCTGCCACATCCTCTTTGTCTTTAATGCCTTTATGATAGTTGTCCGTCTCATGGGAATCTTGTTGTCTAGATCCTCAAATAGCACACGCATTCTTATGTTAAATGACATATCCTCAGAGAAGCCTGACTTTTCACATAGCATGTACATTGCTTTTATAGCAAAAATTTTTGAACTTTATCAAATATATTATTTAGACAATGTTGTACTCCACACTAGACATAAAAAATCCATGACAGAAGTGTCCTTAACTACCTTATTGATTTCTCCAACATAATGTCCACCACTCAATGAATACTGGTTGATTGATTTAATGCATAGGAATAAGACACAGGTTATGAATAGATAATTTTGATATTGAGCTTAAATATTTCAAACTAGTTCAATCCATTAGCTGAGTTATGAAATACAAGAAGCAGAGAGTATTTATAGACAGTAAAACATGTCACCTTTGGTAAACTAATAATGTTCAGATAGAGATATATTTTTGATGAATTAAATATATAAAATAACATTAAGTAATATATTTTAATATGATATACCTATATTATATTCAAAATGAGTAAATAATAACAAGTTTAGGCAAACTGGTTGTTTAATTTCAGGCAGATAAGTAAATTATTTTACTGAATTGGTTATTTTATTTTCTCTTTATGTTGCGAAAACATGACACCAATGATGACACACTTTCTATGAATTTCCTTTACATTGGACTGTTTTTTAAAATATAAAATTAAAATCTACGATGTGACATATATGAGTGAAGCTGTGAAAATAGATAGCATTTTAGACAAGACTAACTTTCCTTATGCTTAATCAGTCTTGTTGTTTTTCAAAATGCAAGGACATGGCAGTGTACCACCAATACAATAATGAAGTATTTATAATAATGTGCTAATGCTTAAATGAGGTTACTTTCTCTTATTAGGGCAAATAGTTTCCAAACATTCTCCATGTAATGTAATAATCTCTAATGGATAGAACCTTTTCTTGATTTAAGCTTTAATTTTTATCTATTTCAGTTTGTTCTTTGCTTTTCTGGGTTATAAAAGATCCAGGAAGGTAGTTTTTGAATGATTTCTTCACCAAGGGCTTATAAGACTTTTTACTTATGAAGACCTCAAAGACTATCCATCAGCTAAGGTTTTGAGTCAGATCTTATGGCTTCCATGATCTTTAACCCTTGTCTTAGTAGCTTAAAATGTTGAAAGATGGTGAAATAAAGCAAAGGAGAAAGATGTTACGCAGGGAGAAAACAGCACCAGAAACAGAGCCACTGTGAGAAAGTAAATGGCTCAGGAAAAAAAAAGAAGACCTAAGAAATTTATGCACGTGAACTTTTGCCTTAATTTTTTTTTTTTAATTTCAAGAACAACCTCCATGATGCTTATTGGACCCAGATGAATTTTACACATAAATTCTTCAAAGAGCAAAAAATACCCCTATTGTTTTAACTCTTCTATAAAAAGGGCTTGAAAGATCCTGTCTTAATTCTTAATGTGAGTAGGGAAGTGCAGCCCTGGCCTCACTGCCTTGGCTTTGAACTGACAGCATGTTTTCTGAATTTGTATTTATACATTAGCAACTACGTTTTTATCTACTCATTACAATGTCACAATTTTAATAACAATTTTGGATAGTCAGGAGGAAAAATGGTGGATTAGGGGTGACCTCCTGGCTCTCTGCCCCCAGAGTAGGAGGTGAAGAACGTGGACAGCCACATGCGAGTGAGGCGCTCTCCCACAGGATCAGCTTTGTGAATCTTCAGAGAAGCAGTGAGGGACAAACAGTGCTGTGAAAAAAAAAAGGTGAACTGGAGAAATAGCTGCAAATACTGGAGAGTCCAGGACAAACAGCAGGGAGTGCAGCATGGGACAGCAGCACCCGTGGGCGGGCTGGCCAGGGCAGTGTGATCGGACTCACAGGAAGACGACTCTTCCTCTGCCAGACCCCACACCCACGCAGACAGGGAGTGCCTGAAGTCAGTGCGAAGTGGTATCACTAGCCGACAAGCAGTGGGGAGTGGAGACAGGAGTGGGAATATTTTGAACTCGCTGGGTTGGCAATGCTGGGTCAGCATCAGTGGGGAGGGACTCACCCGAGCGGGCGCTTCCCGGATTGGATGCTGCCCGAGCCCACAGGGGAGAGTTTGGAGGCAGCTTCTCACCACAGGAGACCGCCAGCACTAGATTGCGGGAGGGGAACTCCATAAAAGAGGCTCTGCCCGTGGAAATCGCTGAAAGTTCAGCGGGTGCTGGCAGGGACAGAGCACAGAGTCCTCCTGCTGATCTGTCGAGTCTCAGTGTGTTGGGTGGCCCGTGGGCTCAGCGGGTGGCTCTGGGAGGCAGCTCCGGGAGACAGCAGTGACAAACCCTGCTCCTGATGCCCGCCCGGTGCAGTCATCTCCAGCGATGACTCACAGTGGGTGGGCAGCTGCCATTCAGGGAGCCCCAAGGCTGGAGCTGCCAGGGCTTGTTGCCCAGGCAACAACCTCAGTCATTGCTGCTGCCTCCGTGACAGAGCTGGTCACGCCCTATGAGGAGGAGAGTAATGCAAGAAGCCACTTTTTCTCCCAAATTTGCGGACAGTCTGTCCCAGCCAGTGACTCAAGCTCCACCTTCCAAAGGGCGCAAAAGAGAGAAAGATTGATATGTCTGCCGAATTACCAGACAGTCTCAGGCGGTCCGGTTTCATTCAGCTGCTGGTGCTGTGCACCAAGGAGATGGTGCACTGAAGGAGACCATTTGCAGAGCTGTGATCTGGAACGACATAACCACCCCCTCTCCTAGGCGACTCTACCCCCCCACCCACGCCTCGCGCCAAAGGGACTGTCTCTGCCTCTGGGTGCAGTAAAGGGGTCCCTTCTCTCTCTTTTTTTTTAATTTTATTTTTTACTTTTTATATATATTTTTTAATTTTTTGTTTTTATATTTCTTTTTTATATATATTTTTTCTTAATTTTTAGTTTTTATTTTTTGCATACATATATATATACATTTCCTTCTCTCTCTTTTCTTTTTCTTTTTTACTCTCTTTCTGTGAGTGTGTATGCGTGTGTGTGTATATCAGAAACCCACGTCCGCAGCAGCCCGGTTGTTACATCTCCACAGCTGAGCTATTTTGCACCAAAGAGACGGCAGGCACCCCTAAGAGTGTCTAGTGATCAAGGAGACAGCTCTTCAAGCTGAGACACGTGGGCACCTCTTTGCTGTGACTTGGTAGCCAGAGCTGCCAGCCAAATGGACAGACTTCACAACGGGAAGGGCCGAGTAGAGAATGAAGGAGGCTGTTTTCCCAGCGGGATCCTGCAGCCTCCCTTTCACTGTGACTTGATAATTGGTGCCTCTTTCCAAAGAATTAATTCCCCACCTTTGGTAGTGCAGAGGAACAAAGGAAGCTGTTCTCTGGGCTGTGACCCTGCAGGGGTTGTGGATGGCCCTTGACTGTGATCAGACCACTGATATTGCATACCAAAGGGACTGACCCTACATCTGCTGGGTAGGAGTAGTGGGAAAGGCTGCTTTCTGGTCTGGGTCCCTCAGGGGCCTTAGGAAGGGCTTCTCTAACAGCCCTGAAGTGTGCTCTTCATACCAAGTAGACAAACCCTGCTCTTGAAGGGGTGGAATAATAAGGGTAGCCATTTCCTGAGTTGAGATGGCAGATAGCCCCAGGAAGTGACCTTCTTCCTGTCTGGGGGGTTATCTCCCCCTCTAGCAGGTCAAAACCCACCCTCAGAGGAGGAAAGAAATGAGAAAAGACTTTTTCTGGCCGGATCTTGTGGCAGTCTCAGCCAACGCCCCTCCCACAGCTTTCTAGGACAGAGCCCGCGCCTGAAGATAGGGAGAAAGGAGAAAAAATACTTTCTCCATAGGACTAGCCTGAATCTGTACGACCTTGGATTTAAGAAAAAGGGGACAGTTTGTTGACATGATACAGCTGATTGGTTTTAATCATCTGACAAGACCATAACACAAAAGCTTGTCTTTGGTGCCTGGGCTGTTGTCATCTTAGGAGCTAGTGGTCTGGAAAGGAAAATCTTGACCAGAGTCCTTAGCAATTGCACCAGTTGACATATTCATCAGGAATTCCTCCACAAGAGTGCCTAATGAGCCCTGAATAACATATTAGCAGCTTTCTCCTAGCTACAGACCAAGCAATTTCTGAAGTATACTGCCTCAGGCACACCCATTCCTGCTGCCCTTCTCACCACATCTAAAGTGGTAACAAGGCTCAAGTAGCCCTTGGGAGTAGCAAAACATTTCCCAAAGACTCACGCTCTTGTATGTCCCATTTGGGGTTTCAGAGCTCAATACAAAGGTTCTGGAATACCTTGACAACTGACTTCTCCACGCAAAATTCAAGCAACAAAAGAGAGAGCAACCTAATAACTAAACCCAGTGCCTTGCACCTCAACCAAGTAGTCGACAGCAGAGTCACACACTCAAAAGTGACCCAACTCCTGGAAAGCTAAACAAGGAAAAGAAACTCACTAATCTCAGTAAACAGAAGGAACAGACAACATGCCAGAGATAACCCAACAGGCCAAAACCACACCAAGACAGCACAGGACCAGAGCACATCTCTTCAGCTCTGCCAAGGAACACCCCTTTGGAGGCCCAAAATTACGTTCATAAACCAGTCATAGCACCTCCAGTCCTTGACAAAGTAGCCTGATGAGAAAAAATCAGCGAAAGAACACAGGAAACATGAATGATCAGAGAGAAAAGTCACCTCCAAAAGAAAATATTCGATCTTCATCAACTGATACCAATGTACATGATAAGATTGAACTGAGAGAGGAAGAATTTTGATTATGGATTGTAAGGAAACTCAATGGAATTGAAGAGAAAATAGAGTCCCAACATAAATAAACCACAAGAACAATCTAGGAAATGAATGAAAAATTCTCCAAAAAAATTGAAATACTATGGAAAAACCAAACAGAAATTTTGTCAATGAGGAGGAATTCAAGGAACTTAAAAACACAGTGGAAAGCCTTAAGAACAGAATGGATCATGCAGAGGAAAGAATCTCAGAGCTTGAAGATAATGTCTATGAGCTGAACAAATCAGATGAAGAAAAAGAACTCAAAAAGAAGAGAAAAGACCGAAACTTACAAGAAATGTGGGATTATGTAAAGAAACACAATATTAGGATCATCAGTCTTCCAGAGAGAGAAGAAGAAGATACTCAAGGGCTGGAAAACTTATTTCATGGAATACTGGAGGAAAATATGCCAGGCCTGGCCAGAAATCTGAATATCCAGATACAAGAAGCACACGGAACTCCTGGGGGACTCAGTGTGAAAAGGCAATCACCACATCACGTAGTTATTAGACTAACAAAAGTAAACATGAAAGAAGCAATTCTTTGAGCGGTGAAATGAAAGCAACAAATAAACTACAAAGGAAAGCCAATGACACTAACTGCTGATTTCTCAACTGAAACCTTACAAGCCAGAAGGGACTGGGTCCCTATCCTTAATCTACTAAAACAGAATAATGCCCAACCCAGAATTCTTTATCTGGCAAAATTAAGTTTAATCTATGAGGAAGTAACAAGGCCCTTCCCAGACAAGCAATCACTGATGGATTTTGCAAAGACCAGACCAGCCCTACAGGAAGTACTCAGACCTGCATTACACATTGAACAGCATAGTAGACACTCTTCAAAATAAAATCATTCAAGAGTTAAAGCCTAGAAGGTGGACTTCATGATGGCTCAAGAAGCAAAACAAAACAACAGGATTTCATCCAACAATATTAATGGAAATCTACCGCAAATCTCAATCCTCTCAGTAAATGTGAATGGCCTGAACTGTCCTCTGAAGAGATACAGGCTGGCAGAGTGGATAAAATCCACAAGCCTAGTATCTGCTGTCTACAGGAAACGCATTTAATCCACACAGAAGCCTTCAGACTAAAGGTCAAGTGATGAAAAACTATCATCCAGGTGAATGGAAGTCAAAAGAAATCAGGGGTAGCTATACTAGTTTCAGATAACATAAGCTTTAAAATAGCAAAAGTAAAAAAGGACAAAGACGGCCATTATATACTGGTGAAAAGGAAGATCCAACAAGAAGAGTTTGCAATTCTTAATATCTATGCACACAAAACACGAGCATCCAGTTACATAAAGCAAATCTTGTATGATCTAAACAACATGATAACCAATAATAGCATAGTAACAGAGGACTTCAACACTCCACTGAGTGAACTGGACAGATCTTCCAAACAGAAAATAAGGAAAGAAATAATGGACTTAAACAGAGCTCTTGACCAAAGGATCTGACAGATCTCTACAGAACATTCCATACAAATAAAGCCGAATTTACATTCTTCTCATCAGCCCATGGAACTTTCTCCAAAATTCATCACATACTAGGCCACAAATGAGACCCCAACAAATTCAAAAAAATAGAAATTATACTGTGTACTTTCTCGGACCATAGTGGTATAAAATTAGAGTTCAAGTCCAACAGAAATACTTGACACCTCACAAAGTCATGGAAATTAAACCATCTATTGTTGCCTAACTACTGGGTCAAGGAGGAAATACAGAGGGAAATCAAGAACTTCTTCGAACTAAAATGATAACTGAGAAACAAGCTATCAAAACCTATGGAATACAGCAAAAGCATTCCTGAGAGGAAAACTAATAGCAATAAATGCTCATATCCAAAAAACAGAAAGTTTAAAAATTGACAACCTAACAAATAGAATCGAGGACTTGGAAAAGGAAGTGCAAACCAATCCCAATCCAAATAGAAGAAAAGAAATAACTAAGATCAAAGCAGAACAAAATGAAATTGAGAACAAGAGAACTATACGGAAGACCAACAAAACCAAAAGCTATTTTTTGGAAAAGATAAACAAAATTGACGCCCCAACAAAACCAAAAGCTGTTTTTTGGAAAAGATAAACAAAATTGACAGCTCTCTTGTTAGATTGACTAGAATCCAAAGGAAAAGGTCTCTAATAAACTCAGTCAAACATGAAAAAGGAGAGGTCATGACAGACACTATGGAAATACAAAACATTATTTTTGATTACTATGGAAACCTATATGCCCCAAAACTATATAACGAAGAAGAAATGGGCAAATTCCTGGAAACATACAACCTCCCTAAGTTCACCCAAGAGGTAACAGAATATCTTAATAGACCAATCTCAAACTCAGAAATAGGAGCAGCAATCAAAAACCTCCCAAAACGTAAAAGTCCCGGACCAGATGGCTACACTTCAGAGTTTTACCAAACATTCAAAGAAGAATTCACTCCCATGCTACAGAAATTATTCCACAACGTTGAGAAAGATGGCATCCTTCCTAACTCATTCTATGAAGCCAATATCACCTTGATACCAAAGGCAGGAAAGGACACAACAAAAAAAGAAAACTACAGACCAATATCACTCATGAATATAGTTGCAAAAATCCTCAACAAAATTTTAGCAAATAGAATTCAGCAGCACATCAAAAAAATAATTCACCATGACCAGATGAGCTTTTTTCCAGGGATGCAAGGCTGGTTTAACATATGCAGATCTATAAATGCAATTTGCCACATAAATAAAAGCAAGAACAAAGATCATATGATTCCTTCAACAGATGTAGAAAATGCATTTGACAAAGTCTAACACACCTTTATGATAAAAACTCTTATCAAAGTAGACATAGATGGCTCATTCCTTAAAGTTATCAAATCCATTTATGACAAACCCATGCCCATATCATATTGAATGGGGAAAAATTGAAACCATTCCCACTTAGAACCGGAACCAGACAAGGCTGCCCTCTATCTCCACTTCTATTCAACATAGTGCTGGAAATCCTCGCCACATCAATTAGGCAAGAAAGGAGTATTAAGAGTGTCCAGATGGGGACAGATTAGATCAAACTCTTGCTCTTTTCCCATGATATGATATTATATCTTGACAACCCCAAAGGTTCATCTAAGAGACTCCTAGAACTGATAAATGAATTCAGCAAAGTCTCGGGATACAAAATCGATACACACAAATCTGTGGCATTCATATATGCCAACAACAGTCAAGCTGAAGATCAAATCAAAAACGCAATTTCTTTTATAATAGCCTGAAAGAAAATTAAATATCTAGGAATATATTTAATGAAAGATGTGAAAGACTTATACAGGGAGAACTATGAAACACTAAAAAAAGAAATTGTAGAAGATGTAAACAGCTGGAAAAACTTACCTTACTCATGGATTGGCAGAATCAATATCATTAAAATGTCCATACTACCTAAAGTGATCTACAGAATGAATGCAATACCTATGAAAATCCTATTATCATTCTTTACAGATCTGGAAAAAATAATTCTACACTTTGTATGGAACCAGAAAAGACCTCGTATAGCCAAAGCAATCTTAAGTAAAAAGAACAAACTGAGAGGTATCAATCTACCAGACTTCAAGCTGTACTACCAGGCTATAGTAACTAAAATAGCTAGGTACTGGCACAAGAACAGAGATATTGACTTCTGGAACAGGACTGGGAATCCAAAGATGAAACCATCTGCATGTGGTATTCTAATCTTTGACAAAGCTGACAAAAACATATACTGAGGAAAAGTATCTCTTTTCAATAAATGGTGCTGGGAGAACTGGATAGCTACCTGCAGAAGATTGAAACTAGACCCCCACCTCTCACCTCTCACAAAAATTAACTCAAGGTGGATAACAGACTTAAACCTAAGGCATGAAACCTTAAGAATTCTAAATGAAGACGTTGGGAAGACCCTTTCAGACATC